>JAKWIX010000126.1:0-224380 GCA_027704785.1 Solanum chmielewskii
TTAGGAGCTTCGACCATCAATGCCAACATGTTATACTCTAGTTCACCTAAGTCGTTTACGAGGTCTAACAATTACCCTTACTAAAACCTTGATTGGACTTTCCTCCGTCCAACATCCCAAATTCCGAAAGGCATATATCCCTCACACGTCATTAAAAATGAACAATATTTAAGTCGTTGGAAAGGTCTTCCCAAGGGATTGCTGTCCATATAAAGAACTGCCACTAACTTCTCGTTAGCTAGAAGTTATAGCTGTTTTAAATTACCAAAACTCACTTTCTAAACGTAGGAAATTTTCTTAATTTTTGCTATTCTTTCAAAAAATAACTATCCTCGGTTTCTTGGTTTAATGTTAGCTATTTTTTATGACGATATGCTACAGTTCGAACCCTCAGGGTCGCATAGATTCAAATCCTTCTCCCTACACTGTGCAATCGCGAGGTATCAATGCCATTGGTGAGGCCTTATCAATTAAACCTATGAGTTCAAAAGTTTTCCTTAGTATATTTGAGGGTTTAGTTTATCAACCAATAGAAAGCACGCCTCCGTGCTCATAATGCCTCGTTCTTTGGTGGGGCGCGATTATAGGCTATGTATTCCTTGATAATGATAACGAATTTTGACATATTTTTAAATAAGACCAATCGTTCACTGACCAACCTCATTTCAATAATTTTATGAATTCTCAAGATTAATGCCGCCATTTAAGATATTTCCAAGTGCCAAGTATTTTTTTTAATCATGGTTCTACAATGGAGTCCTTGTTAATCATCATTTTGACGTTATCCGCTCTTAAAGGGCAGCCATGTACTTTTTAAATGGTAGAATTTAAGAATGTTGTTTTTTGATTTTTTGGGGCATTAAATTGTGTAGAATTTTTGAGACCCAAGATGTGTATATCGATTAAAAAATTTTGAAGATGTATATTTCAAGATTTTTAATCTAGGTCCCATAGTCTCATTTTTACTTTAATTTTTGTCCAACCCTAGATATTGTGATTTTTGTTTCTAATACTTCATCGTGATGTTGTGATAAATACTGGATAGCATGGTGACAACCTGAGTTGTCTTAAACATGTTTAAAGCTTTAGAATTTGATTAGATCGTTGTTAATCGGATTCGAAGAATGCTACGATATACTTTCATGGTTGAACTTTATCATATAAAGTTTAATATCATTTTCAAGTGATTTAGTTTGGTATTTATTAAGTATTAAGATTTTTTCATTTTATTTGGTTTAGCTTTGAAACTTTTTTTGTGTTTTTAATTCAGTATCCTGTAAAAATGATTATTTAGAATTGACTCACTTTAGATTAATAACATAAGGTATTTCGTGAACATGGACTACATATCAACATATTTTACTAGAGTTTCATCACTTGGTCGGGCTAAAGAGCCTTAATAAGGCACAAAACTTGGGTTTGGAGATGTTCTATAATATGCTGAAAGATTCTGTGCAGCCTAGGCTTTGAATGGACCATTAACTATTAGGCTACTCAAGTTTTCGTACTAGGAAGCCTTACTCTCTTCAAGAATACATCAGATGCTGGTATGGTTCTTGTGCAATGGGTGTTTCCAAAGATAAAGTAAAGTTAATTATTACTACGAGGGTTCTTCATGTATTTTTGAGTATGCATTAGGATTTTTTGATTGAGCTAGGTGTAATCAAACATTATTCCCTACGGATCGAGATTTGAGTCAGGAGTTCCTTTTAATGTTTTATTTTCCACTCTAGCTGGCATCACAGTACCTGATAATAGTTGGGTATACCATTCCCAAGGTCATTATTCATGTGAGGTCTGTGGAGAAGGTGTGCTTTTATACTCATAGGATTATTAGTAAAGGGCCATGCTATAAATACCAGTACGGTTCGTGGTTGGACCTACAGAGCGTAGGTCAGGTTGCAGGTGAGGGTCACCACATTTTTAAAGTAAAATGGTTTTTGTGTCAACTTGAAATGGTCATATCTTCTAGAACAAAATTAATTTTGTATATCATGACCTATATAATTAAAAATAATATAATCTTCTTACAAACACCAGCGAATTTGCTAAAATCTAAGCTCAGAGCAAAAAGTTATGCTAACTTTAGTCAAGCCCTTTCAAGCAACTCACAACCCATGACTTAATTGATGGGCAATTGTTAAAATGATGGACCGTCAATCCACTAGGGAGTTTAACTAATTAAGATTTAAATTATGGTTGTTTTAGTCATTTCCCTATAAATTGGGTGATTTAAACTACGACGTTTGATACATAAAATACGTTGTTTTACTTACTGAAAGCCGAACAACCTAGTCAGACATAACCCGGACCTCAATAATAAATTAATCACCAAACAAGGAGTAGAAATAACAGGAAAGTCACATCCATCCTAAGAACAAGCAACCAAGATTATGCATAAGTGTTCTTCAAACTTCATCCTCGAAATCCTAAGGATTTCTCCTTAGATTTACTCACTAGGTATGTTGGATTTAATTAGTGAGTTGCTTTCATGGCTTGTTCAGCCACTTCCATTATTCTGCATAGCTTGTTCCGACCTAGGATTTGTAAAATCTTGGGAATTTGTAGTGATTTCAGTTGCTATTAAATCCATAATTTAATAACATGTTATATTGAAATGTTGTATAAATCTTTGTATAAAACTTAGAAACCTTATTTTTTGTAAATTCCCTTATTCTTGAATTATATCTTCTAGGTCAATTGAATAAAAAATCATGCTCTAGATTTCGAATGTCACATTCTTAGTTTATAAATGTTGTGTTCTCAATTAGTATGTAAGTATTTTTAGTTGTACAATATTTAATGCATTTTTGCTTCACATTTATCCTATTGGGAGTAACTTAGTTGTAAGTTGGACTAGGGTTCATCATACCCTTGTGAACCCCAAATTACGTGCCAACATATATTATATGTTCCCTCTATTGGGAATTTGTATTACTGGTCACACTATAATCATGCATTTATACCCCTAGTAAGGTTTATTGGGGCCTTTTGATAGGGCGTATACATCGAACTACATGTTTAGCTCACGTGGTTTATGTAGGTTAATATTGTCACGACCTAAAACTATTGTTATTTGCACCCATACTTACAAGCCGATGGGAGAATCACTACTTATATCTAGACTAAATAAACTATTCTAAAACTAAAGCATTTATGTTAAGGAAGCAAGTTAATTGACTTAAAGAGAAGCTTCATTATTAATAAAAGATCTAACAACTAAAATCTATGGAAGTTAAACCTAAGATCTGAAAGTTAATGTACCAAAAATACTAAACAATACAAAAGTTTAAACAAGAGAATACTATTGTACTATTCAACTAACAAATCAAATAATCTAAGTCTGGAAATAATGGACATAGACAAAAGAAAACTCCATGGTAGCTTGAAAGATGCGGTTCACCCTTGTAGTCGATGCAATGATTTGTAGTCTCCTACGTGAGGCCTGTCAATAGCCGATTCAAGATTCCCTGTACTCAACAATAATAATAGCAAGTATAGAATTAGTAAACAACCATCGTGTACTGGTAGAATAACACGATATCCAACTAGTGCAATATAATCAAGTCTAACAAACATTATAATCACATGCATATATATATCACCATAAAAAACATTATCAACATGACAATTCGACAACACATTTTTGATACCTAATACAAGATTAGTGCTCTCACAGAACCCAAACCAAATAGTTAGCTTGCCAAAACGTGGAAATCAAATCCAAATATATGCTGGAACATGGCAATCGATCCAAAGTTAGCTTGCCAAAACATTGCAATCTGATCCCTATTCACATACAACAATTACAATCACAAGTACATCATCAAGACCATACATTTACTTCATGATTTCATGGATATATTATTCATTTATCTCACTTACAACAAGCATCATCAATATTGCTACATTCATATACATACAAATATCATAATGAAATAAAAACTGCATAAATCACACAATCATGAAATAACAACCATCATCTACTGCGAAATAAACTATAACTTTAAGAGACTTGATCATTCCCATTCCCAATTCTTTCCACTTTTTTGTGATCTACATATGACCGATAATGTAGAGGAATCAATAGATAATAACTAATTACCCGGATTACTAACAATTCTATGAATCCTAGGTCAAACCTATGATGTCAACTCGTAATATTAGGATTTATTACCCCCATAAGTTTATCAAGAAATGATCCCCATAAATATTGACCCATTCTATTACATTCTATGGATCCAAAAGTGAATTTTGGGAGTCAAAGATTCCTTTAGCTTCAAGAATGGTGAAAACGAGTTGGAATAGCCCAGAGGAAATTATTTTGCTTGAAAGATCGAAAAGTTCCAAATAAAGTCTTTTCGAGGTTTTATTTACAACTTAATTCACACATATCCCGCCACAACGACACCCATCCCTTTGTAGCAGTGCCGCTAAAGCGGCACAAATCCCGCTGTTGCTGCACCTTTTAGACCAGTGATCCCTCCCCAAAAATTGTATGATTTAATCTTCGCCTTGTTCGCTAGAGAGGAACCTATACCGTTGTAGCGTGGTGCTACATCGTCCCAAATCCCTCTATAGTGGACAAAAGAGAGAAAGAATCCATTTTGAGGAATTTCAATTTCTTCTTTTTACAACACATTTCTAACCCCTGCGCTTGGAAATATCCTTAACACTACGATCGATTGTCAGAGATCTGTTTAACCAAATTAATTCTTTAAAGTCATCCTGATTCCATAAAAAGTATATCTAACCGATTATGTAATCGAATTTATATTTACTCCACGTGATTCCTATTATAATTCCTACAAATTGCTGACGCTAATTTTCTCCAAATCTAGACAATGTTGGGAAATTCCTAATACTACATAAATGATTTCCGGATCCAATTTTTTCTCTTATTCACATTTATATGAAAGGGGAATCCGGTTTTTACATTAGATCCAAATTCACCCATCACTCATCCCGACTGACAAAACATTTGGAAAGTAATCTAGGGAAGAGCAAAATAGTACCTAAATAAGTGAACAATAATAGATACTTGTCATTCATGTCCTTCTCAGTCTCCTAAGTAGCTTCCTCGAGTAGACGATGCTTTGATTGAACTTTGAGGGACTTTATTTAGTTGGTCTTCATCTTATGAACATCACGATTAAGAATAGAAATTGGTTGCTCCTCATACAAGAGGTCTTTATCTACCACAATTGAATCCCACTTAATGATATAGTCACTGTCACTCTAATACCTCTTCAACATAGACATATGGAATATGGGATGTACACCAAACAAATTAGTGGGTAACACCAATCTATGCACCACTAGTCCTACGCTTACAGGAACCTCTAAGGGAAAAATATAGTGCAGAGTCAATTTACCCTTCTTACTGAATCTCATCACCTCTTGGATTTATGATGTCTTAAGTAGAACAATTCGCGAGTCTGAAACTCTATTTCTCTCACCATATGATCTGCATAATTCTTTTGCCTACTTTACGCATGTTGAAGTTTGGATTGAATGGTCCTCACCTTATCTTGAGCATCCTTCCCTAAGTCAACCCAAAGGTTTCACATACCTGACCTCAAACCAACCTATGTGTGATCTACATCCCCTCCTATATAACACCTCAAATGGTTTCATATCAATGGTTGAGTTGTAACTATTATCGTAAGAGAAATCACATGATTGTAAAAAATTACCCCAACGCCCTCCAAAGTCAATCACACACGCTTGACACATTCATTCATCACTTGTATAGTCCTTTCCAACTTTCCATCCTCTTGGGGATGAAAGGTTGTACTATAAATGAGTTGCATACCCAATTTATCATGCAACATTCTCAAAAAATTTGAGATGAAGTACCACGATCTAAGATGATATAGAGGGGCACCACATACAACCTCACTATCTCGTTGAAATAGATTTTATCTAGTCTTTCCGCATTATAATCTACCCTTACATGAATAAAAAGAGATGGCTTAGTCAATTTATCAACAACAAGCCATATATAGTAAAATTTCCCCAAGGTCTTGGGAAACCAAAAAAAAAATCATGACCATTCTATCCCACTTCCTTTATAGAATTGACATTGTTTGATGTAAACTAGCAGCCTATGATGGTCATAATTTACTTGTTAACAATTATGGCACTTCTCCACAAACTTTGTGATGTCTTGTCTCATGCCTGACCACTAATAATCTTGTTTCCGATCTCTATTCATTTTAGTCATACCTGGATGAATGGAACACCGTGAAACATCAGACTCCACCAACAATTTTTTAATCATGTCGTCAAATGTAGGAACATATAAGCTATGACATGTTTATCCTACATCAACACAACAACCTAAACCAGAATTTGAAGCATAATAATAAATAGTGAAATCCTTACCCTCAACCCGTAACGTTAGGATGTGTGTTGTGATCAAAGGAGTCTTAAGCTTTTGGAATCTCTCCTCAGATTTTTAATCCACTCAAACTGCACCTCCTTTTTGGTCAAATTTGTCAAGTGACTAGAAATTAAAGTAATTCTTTAACAAAATTATGATAATAACTAGCAAGTTCCATGAAACTCCTAATTTTTGTAGCTGAACCAGGTTGATCCAATTCCTAGCTGCTTCAATATTTTGGGGATCTACCCTTACCCTTTCTTTTGACACTACATGACCAAAAAACGCAACCGATTTCAATCAAAATTCACACTAAGAAAATTTTTCTTACAACGTTTGCTTCCCAAGAACACCTAAAATAGTAAGAATGTTGTTGGCATGAACTTCTGCACTCTTTAAATAAACAAAAATATAATAAGTAAAACTATCACAAAAGAATCATGAAATGGCTTGACCTACCAATTCATCAAGCTCATAAGGGTTGCAGGCATACTACTCAACCCAAACGACTTCACAAAAAAATCATAATACCTAGAATCAGTCCTAAACGTCTCTTTAGGTAAATCTTCTAGTCTAATTTTTATTGAATAATATTCTGATCTTAAATCAATCTTAGAGAAGATAGTTTCACCTTGTAATTGATTAACGATATCATCTATTCTTGGCAAGAAGTAAATATTCATAATAGTGAATCTTTTCAATTGCCGATAATCTATAAACATCCTCATGATACCATTCTTATTTTTTGACGAATTAACCCGGAGTAACCCATGGGGAAGCACTAGGATGAAGAAAGACCTTATTAATGAGATATTTCAGTGGAGCCTTAAGTTCTCTCAATTTTGCCGGAGCCATGCAATAGGGAGGAATTGAAATGGGGCGAGTACCAGGTTCTATGTAAATACAAAAATCTATGTTTGTATCTGAAGAGATGCTTGGAAGGTTATTGGGATCTACATCACTAGACTCAGACACCACAGGAATAGACATAATAGATGGAGCCTCAATCTCAATATTCCTAACATAAGCCAAATAAGCAAAACAACCTTGCTCTACTAGTTTACTATCCAAAATGGAGGATATGACTTTAGATTTATTAGGCTTGTACACCCCTTCCCAGTCTAATTTTTCCTTTGCCAAATATCTAGTGTCATAGACTTAAAACTACAAATAATCACAACATGATAGGGGAACAAACAAGTCATGGCTGAGATAATATCAAAATAATCCATATCCAAAATCACCATTTCAACGCAAGTCTAACATACCATAAATAGTATAGGGTAATCACCATATACTTGAGGAACTATTAATTACTCTCTAACGAGGGTAAAAACGCTAATAGGGGAACTAAGGACATCACATAACTTCTAAAATTCGGAGGCAAATCACATAGACACATAACAATAAGTGTAACCCGCATCGAATAACACATTATCCATTGTGGCACAAACATGAATTGTACCGATGATCACCACATCACACGCCTCCATCTCATTATTGCATGGAAAAGCAAAACATTGAGCTTTATCATAAACACAAACCACCTCCCTACCTGGTTGCGCACTACCACTATCTAAATTATCATTTTTTATATCCTTGGCCTTAATGATTAGCTTCTCACACACATTGTGGAAGTCTGATACCTTTATTATCATTTCACGCATGTACAATTTCTCGAGAAGGCTATTGTCCAAACTCAAACACATACATTTGTTGAGAGTTCCCCCCACATGTGTCCAAGTTCCCCAAAATTAAAGCAAGTATAGTCTACAAATGTTCTGATTCCCATCACATGCACACTGCTTTTACTATCAAGAACATTATTATAATGGGTCCCCGAATATTTACCTGTAGAGACGGGCATGTCAGACTGAGTTGTCTTGGTTGCGAGCTTTGGTCAACCATATCCTCTAGCATAGGAGCCCAAAAACTTTATAGAATTTTCGTCCCTATTAGTCAATGACTTGGCTTTACTCTCTCGCCTCACCCCCTCTACTTTCTTAACATAATTTGTCACCTCATGAAAAATCTTCCCTACAGAATTCATGTTGACTGAAAACACTAGCAACTCTTAATTTAAACCTCTAATAAATAACCAGTTACTCTCCTCTTGAGTTGTAACCAACTATGTAGAATATCTCGATAGATTATGGAACTTGGCCTCATAAACATACACATACATACTACGTTGCTCTAAATTCATAACATTATCCTTGTTGCGATTTCTCAAGGTCCTAGGTACATACTTCTGTAAAAGTAAGGCATGGAGCTGGTCCAAGTAGGTGAATGTGTAGATGATTGACATTTTATGTAAGATCACAACCATTGCTTGGCCTTACCTTATAGTTGAAAGGATACTATCACAACCCTATATTTGTGAACAATACTCTCACGCCCTAAGCCTACACCTCAAATGTTGATGGCACTTGAAGACCATTGTTGTCCCTAAGCTAACCCTTCACCTAGATTGCTTAACTCTGTAGAAGATAACAATCAAATATATTACACAAAGAGTATAAATACATGCAAAAGGATGTAATAACAGAGAACGTTTGTCAAACATAAATATTCAAACTTTCCAAGGCTGGATACCCAAGTCATAACAATAAGATATAATGTTGTAAAGACTCCAACGACTAACATCTAACTATATAGAGAGTCTCTAAAATAAATAAGAGGGATATTAGAACAAACCCCTGAACATCCTAATAATATAATAGTTGGAAGCAATTAAAAGGGTCCTTCGGAATAAAATGTGGCTCACCTATTGGCTTTTGAGTGCTTAACTAGATCAACGGTGCTCTAGATGCCGATCTTTGTTAAATGTGTCTGCATCATTATACAATGCAGGACAATTTACATCAGTACATTGAATGTACGAGTATGCGAGATGGAATGCTAAGAATACCATAGGCTTGAAAGAGGTTTTGAATGCTAGTACCTTTGTTATTCTCATCTCATGAACACTTACTAAACTCATCTGGCTATAAAGTTTGTTTTAACAAATGCAATATCAACAGAAGTTATTTAAAACATGATGTCAACTCTCTGTGTATACTAAGATACATGTAACTCTGAAATGTATGTAAAAATACAAATGAACTGATGTTTATAAAAATGCTTTAAATTATGTGGGAGTTTCTCTCACTGAAAACCATCATATAATAGTTATAGTTATAATGAATCATTTTTCCTCATGCTCCTAGAATCGTCCTATACCTTTCCATTAATATAAAACCTGAAGTTCTTAATGGATCCACTAGTCTATGCTAAAACGCACTAAAGGAATCATAAAAAAAAGTATGTCCTTTTCTATCCTTTGTTGTTACATTTTTTATAGTATCTATGAGTTATCTAAACTCTCCACCATATTTGTGATCAGTACTACTGCCAAATAAAAACAGACTTACTTATGTTATATGAGATTAGTGCTCAAAAAATATCTCAAAGGCTATCTTGGAAATCTTAGTTTCCTGCTTTCATTGTTTAGGAAACTATTTTCCTTTTAGGAAAACTATCCCGAAGGCTCTTTGGAAATCTCAATTTCTTCTCTTGTTTAAATGTGAAAACATTTCTGCAAACCTCTTTAGGAATACATGGTTCCCATATACTTCTTTTAAGAAAGAACTTCAACTTTACTCTTTACTTAATTCAAAACTTGATGTAACACTCCATAATTTGATAACCTAATCCATAGCCTCATATTATGAACCAATACTTGTAACACTGTTTGTAGACCTAAAATAATTTATTTAAATATATTAGGACGTGTTAGAGTAAAAAATATTAAGAGACACCGACGAAATATGGTGAATTGTGAAATGTGCACCAGTGTGCCTTGGCATGTGTCATGGGGATTTAAGAGTTGAAAATTAATAAAATTTGGTTTAAAGGTGTTAAACATATATAGGAGTGTGTTTAGGGTCAAAACATCTAGTTAAGGCTTCCCAAGGAGCACCTTAAGGGTCCATGGTGGGGACCCTTCTTTTTGTCCACAAAGCTGTGTACTTGACAGTGCGCATCCACAAACTAATCGATGAGACATCGATTGGTCGATGGTATGTTGATGGTTCCATTTCTTAAAACATTGTGAATTGGAGAAAATGCACCATAATAATGTCTCTGTTACAAACTACGACCAGCAACACGGGGCTATCGATGGAACAACGGGACGTAGGTCGAGCAGCCGTCATTTGAGGGTCTATATAAGTATTAAGTTTACTGTCTTAATTAGATAGTTGGTTCGTTAATTATTAAGTTGTTAGGGGTGTTTAATTAAGTTAGTTAAGGGTTTATATGTGACCTAAAACTCATTAATCTATCTTATCATGCCACAATTCACAAATTCAAATTCTCTCCAACTTCTATGTTCTTTCTCTCTCCAAAGACACCCCATTGAAGACGAAGGTCCAAGCTGCACTAGGTATCCAAAGGCAAACATTTTCACCCTTAATTATCAACGAAATCTTAAAGTATGGATGCTCTTCACTCTTGGGATCCCTTTAATCAAGACGCTCTCCAAAATGGTTTTTAAAAGATGTCAAAAACACGGGTTTCATTCAAAATTCACGATTTTTATTTCAATTGGTTTTGATGTTGATTTACATTGATTATTTTGATAGAATATATATTTTTATGGGTTAATTGTTGTATATCTTAGTCATTTTCTTAGTTTTATGATAGAATCTATGTATTGAACCCTTTACCCTAACCTTAATTATGAATTGGACTTGTAGATTATTAGGATTGTTGGAATTTATTATGTTATTGTTTAATCACTTTACGATGATGATTATTAGTGAGTTATTGTATAATTGTTATTAATTGAGGATGAGATTCTTGATGAAGAACATGGAGGGTATTTGGTAAGACATTGTGATCTTTAACTCTTACTTCAATAATGATAAATTATATTTGGTAATGATCTTGTGAAATTGATGTATTATATGTGACTAAAGTAGGAGTATATGACATGATGAATATGATGTCATGTTGTGATTATGTTTAGTGTTAGATCACTGTGAGACTATGATATTGGAAATTTGAAGATCGTTTTACTTGTGTGACTTAAATGATAAGATAATGATATGTTGATCTCACTAATGATGGTTTGTGATTAAGGAAGATCTCATCCTATACCTCATTATATAAATGACATGATATATAAGGGTATAGTCCTCTGTTACCTATATTACCTATGATTTATTAAGAATTATTTAATGGCATTTCAAAAGAGGGACTTTAGCTTAGCACCGAGTGAACTTTACAATGAGAGGTGTTGACTCCACATAGAAGGGAGATTCACCAAACATTTTCATTAGATGAGGGATCCATTTTCCAATAGAAATGTTGAAGGTTAAAGATATATCTCCTGGTTTCTTAACTATGTTGCCTCCATATGAACACTAGCTTGTGGATCCACCTAGAATGCTATATTCAATTTTTTGTCCTACCTTGGAAAGTAGACCACCATCTTTAGATATAGGATTTCATGAAATCGGATTCCGTGATTACCTCACATGGTCTATTGTCAGTTAAGGTAATTATTCACGCAAGTAATTTGAAAGTAATATAGTGAACTTCAACTATGGTGACATAAGGGGTTATACTTAGTGTAGGTAGGGGTATGGGACTGTACTTATACATGTCAAGTTGACTTTGAGGGAAGTTCTAGGAGATTGTTCTTATGTAATTATGTTTATATATAATGATGATTCTATATGATTTTAGTTTCATTTGATTAACATGCTATTGGTCTAAATTGATATATGTAATGAAGAAATTGTGAAATATGAAGATATGTAAATTTTTATGCTGTTTATTATCCTTTGCTTAGTTTACTTTACTATATGGGGCTATGGGACTTCACACAGGCATTGCACTTCTAGGCTTGGGAAGGGGTTTTGAGTAAGGGTCTTGTGTGATGTGATGATATGGACACTTGTACATGATCTATTGCTATGACATTACATTGAAGTTGTTATGCATAAATCATGTTGATATTACGTTATTCGTGTTTAGGCTTGCATATGTTCCTAATGTCCCTTTAAGCATGATTTTAATGTGATTTAGCATAATAATGTGATTGTATGGAAACACATGCATATAACACATTGAAATCATGCTAAATGGTACATTCAGTTCAATATTATGGTAAATCACATTAAAAATCTTCTCTATCCATGTTTATGATTTACTTGACCCTGGTGGTACCTTATAATTTGTAATTTCTCTAGTAGCTAAAAAGTTTTGATATTTTACCCGATGTTTTGATTTGACGATTTTTGGTTACAACCCCGATAAGTGAGTCTTTTGTGGCTAGAAGAGTCATTAAGAGTTGTCCCATATATTTTCCAAGTAGAGTTACATAGGTGGATTTGGTAGAACTTGATATCGTTTATTTTTATTTGATTTTTGGAATGGATTGGTTGCATGTTTGTTTTTATTCCGTAGATTATCGAACAAGAGTGGTTAAGTTAAATTTTCCTAATGAAACTGCCTTAGAAAGCCAGGGGGTAATTTAATTCCTAGAGGTCGTATCATCTCTTGTCTGAAACCTTGTAAAATGATTTTTAAGGGGTGTTTTTACTATATTCTGGAAGGTTAATGACCTTTAGTCCAACATTATCCTATAGATTTTGTCCCTTAGTGAAGGGATTTCTTGAAGTCTTTCCCGATGACTTGCCTGGAATTCTTCCAGTGCGGGAAATAGATTTTGTATTGACTTACTACCGGATACAAATATAATTTTTATCCCTCCTTACCGGATAGCTCCAGCGGGGTTGAAAGAGATAATGCTTCAACTCAAAGACTTATTAGATAAGGGTTTATTCAACCTAGTATGTAACCATGGGGATATCCAATGTGTTGTTTGTTAAGAAGAAGGATGGCTCCCTTAGGATGTGCATTGTTATTACCAACTCAATAAGGTCACCTTTAAGGACAAGTTTACTCTCTCTCTGATTGACGACTTGTTGGATCAAATCCAATGGGCAAGCTACTTTTCTAAAATTGACTTGAGATCGTGGTATAACCAACTTAGATTGAGAGGTGAGAATATACCTAAAATTGCTTTTCGAACTAGGTATGGTCATTATGAGTTCCTATTGATGTCCTTTGGTCTCACAAATGCCCCAAAAGCTTGTATGGGAATTATGAATTGAGCGTTGCATAATTAACTAGCTTCAATTGTGATTGAATTCATTGACAACATCTTTGAATGTGCAAAGAATGAGGGTGAATACATAGACCGTTTAAGGGCGGTACTACAAGTCCTTAACAAACACCAACTATTTTCTTATTATAGAAAGTTTGAATTTCGGTTGATATCATTGGCATTTCATGGTCATATTATCTCAAGTGAGGGTATAGAAGTTGATCCAACGAAAATCGAGGTGGTTAAGAATTCGCCTAGACAAATGATTGCAACCAACATTAGAAGTTTCTGATGTTTACCTGGGTAATATAAGAGGATTGTGGATGGGTTTGCATCCATTGCTTCTCCTTTAACTACCTTTACCCAAAAGAGTGTTAAATTTGAGTGGTTGGAGGAATGTGAAAGAACCTTCAAAATTTTTAATGATTGACTTACCTCTACTCTGGTGTTGACTTTACCGGAATGTATAAAGGGATTTTTGGTATATTGTGATGCTACCCTAGTGGGTTTTTCTTGTGTCCTTATGCAGCATGGGAAGGTATTAGTTGATGCCTCTCGACAACTAAAGGAGCATGAGAAGAAATATCCAACTCATGATCTTGAATTAGCGGCCGTAATGTTATCTATAATTATATTGAGGCATTACATGTATGGTGTTCATGTGCATGTGTATACCGACCATACGAGTCTTAAATATGTATTCACTTAAAAAGAGTTAAATATTCAACAAATAAAATGGTTGGAATTATTGAAAGATTACGACAGTAGTGTTCTTTACCATCCCGGCAAGGCCAATGTGGTTGCGGATGCTCTAAGTTGTATGAAAATGTTAGTGTTTCTCATGTAGTCTAAGGTAAGAAACACCTAGTGAAAAAAATTTCATATGTTGGCTCTATTGGGTGTTAAGTTGGAAGATTCCCCAAAATGGTGGTTTTTCTGTTCATAAAAACTTTGAATAGTCTTTAGTGGTTGAGGTAAAGTCTAAAGTATATCTTGATCCACTATAGATAAGGTTTAAGAAATCGGTACGTAGCAAGTTCAATGAGTCATTCTCCCAAGTGGGGATGGTGTACTTAGGCATTAAGGTAGGTTGTGTTTACCTGTTATTGATGATTTGAGGAGAAAGATTACGGAAAAAGCTCATGGTCCTTTATATTCTATTCATCCGGGTGCCAACAAAATGTATCATGATATTGGTTGGATTGCTTGAATAGGGATATAGCGGAGTTTGAAGCTAAGTGTCTAAATTTCCAACAAGTAAAAGTCGTGCATCGAAAGCTGATTGCTTTGACTCAAACAATTGAGTGTCCTACTTTGAAGTCGGAAAAAAATTAATATGGACTTTGTTATTGGGTTGCATTAAACCCGGAGGCAAAATGACTCAATTTGGGTTATTGTGGATAGATTTACCAAATCCATTAACCTAATCCCAGTTAAGTCTACTTATTCAGCGGAGGATCATGCAAAAATCTACATTGATGAGATAGTGAGAGTGCATGGGATCCTATTTTCCTTCATATCTAATAGAGGTGATCATTTCACTTCTTGTTTTTTGAGGTATTTTCAAAAGGTTTGGGTACTAATGTGAATATTAACACCATTTTTTATCCCCAAGAAGATGGTCAATCGGAGCGTACTATTAAAACCCTAGTGGACATGTGAAGAGCTTGTGTGATAGATTTTAAAGTTAATTGGACAATGACCTATTATTAATTTATTTCTCTTATAATACCTACCGTTCGAGTATTTCCAAGGCACCTCTGAAGTACTCTATGGTAGGCATGTGTAGGTCTCCGGTTTGGTTGTTTGTGTTTCGTGAGTCTTCACTCCTTTGTCCAAAAATAGTCTATGAAGGTTGGGAGAAGGTTCAGGTGATAAAATATAAGTTGAAACCAGCATATTTTCAATAAAAAAATCCTATGCCGACAACAGTAGCAGAGATCTTAAATTTGAAGTAAGTGATATGGTGTATTTGATATTATAAACTATGAAAGGGGAAATGAGATTCAACCAAAAGGGGAATTTAATTCCCCAGTATATGGGTCCCTATGAGGTTATGCAATGGGTTAGAAAGGTTTCTAATGAGTTGAAATTACCTAGTGCACTAGCTTCAGTTCATCCGATATTTAAAGTTTCCATGCTTAAGAAGTGTATTGGCAACACCGTATCCATTCTACCTATTGAAGGTCTACGCGTGTATGATATCCTTTCCTATGAAGAGGTTCTGGTGGGAATTTTAGATTGCCAAGCCAAGAAGTTTAGGAACAAAGAGGTGGCCTCCGTAAAAGTCCTATGGAGAAACCACCTAGTTACTGGAGAAACATGGCAAGTCGAGGCTGACATAAAGTCTCGTTATCCTTATCTTTTTCCTAAAAATTATATCCAAAGGTGAGGTTAGTAATAATCCTCGTAAAAGTAATGAATAAATTTGAATTTGGGTTGTTTAGCTAAAATATACATATTTATTGTTAGAGTTAATGCTAGAATGGGTTTTCATGTGAAAATACTATTATGCTTAACTTGAACTTATTTCCATTTTGTGTATTGTTTCCTTCATGTAATATTATTGATCATGTGAATGGTTTTTGATCGAAGGTTGACATACGTGACTTGATGATCATATTGAGCTCATGTTAATATTGAGAAGGTAGTTCCTCAAGTTGTGATGTTGAACTCTCATCTGCCGTAATTTGTGATTTGGGTTGCTATGTGTATATGTCATGTTAGTATGTTTAATAGAGAGGTGAATTAATCCTTTGACTTGTAACTCATGTCTCTATTTGTTGTTAGTTGGGTTGCTTATTCTCCTAATTTCCACTACAAAATATTTTTAGTGTTATTCGGGGAGGAATGTTCCTAAGGAGGGGATAATGTAACACTCTGGAAGTCTATGACCTATTCTAGAGCCTTATATGACGAACCAAGACTTTTAACACTTCTTATAAACCTATAATAATGTATTTAAAGCATTTAGGAAGTGTTAAAGTCAAAACATTAAGAAATGTCCATGACGTCCGTTGAATTGTGAATGTGCACTAGTGTACCTTGACATGTTTAATGAGGATTAAGAGTCAGAAATTAATAAAAATTGTAAGAAATGTGTTAAAATATAGATGAGTGTGTTTAGGGTCATAAAGTATAGGTACGACTCCTCAAAGACCACCAACGACCCTTCAATTTTACCCCAATGCAATTAAGTTATACAGTATGCATCCATGAAGCACATCGACATGTCGTCGATTGATCGACACTCCGTCAATATTTTTGGTGGTTGACAATTATTCAATTGGATAAACTTCTCCAAAATCAATGTTCTATCCCAAACGACGACAATCAACATGGGGCCATCGAGGGGACTATGGGGCGTAGGTCGGGGAACCGTCGCTTAAGGGTCTACTCACTAATATGTTTTTTAGTTAGTGACTTAATTAGTTAGTTAGTTAGTTAGTTAGTTAATTATTACTTATGGGGTAGTTAATTAAGTTTGTTAAGAGGGCATATAAGACCTTCAACTTATTAATCTAAGTTAACACTCCACGATTCTAAAACTCAAATCCTCTCCAACTTCTCTCTTCTTTCTGTCTCCCAAAGACTCTTATTGAAGACCATGGTCCAAGCTTCACTAGGGATACAAAGGCACAGTTTTCCACCATCAATTCCCAAGGTGAGGTAACGGTAATGCAAGTTTGAAGATGATTTCTCTTGTGAGCCTTAGATGATAAGATAATGATATGTTGATCTCACTAATAATCATTTGTGATGAAAGGAAGTTCTAATCTATGCCTTATGAGTTGAATGATATGCTATATAAGGGGATAATACTATATGAACTTTATTAAACTATCATTGATAAAAAATGACTTAATGGCATTTCCAAAAAATGACATTAGCTTAATACTGATTGAACTTTACAATGAGAGGTGTTGACTCCTCATTGAACGGATATTGACGAAACATTCTCATAAGACGAGGGCTCAAATTTCCAATAGGAATATAGAGGGTTCAAAAATATATCTCCTGGTTCCTAACTATGTGTCCTCTATAGGAATACTAGCTCGTTGATCCACCTATAATGCTATGTTCATGTTATGGTCCGACCTCGATAAGTATACAACCATCATTTACTGTAGAGTTTCATGACACTGAATACCATGTTTAGCTCACACGTCCCAGTATTAGTTAAGGTGATTGTTCCCTAAAAGTAAAATGAAAGTAATAAATTAAACTCTAACAAATGTGACATAACGGTGTATACTTTGTGTAGGAAGGTATTTGAGACTTCACTTATACATTGCACAAGATGACCTTGGGGGAAGTCCTAGGTGGTTATTCTTATGTGATTATAATGTATATGGAATGTTTACGATGAATTTATATGTTGATGATTCAGTTTGATGTTAGTTTAATTGATGAATATTTTATTGGTCTAAATTTATATATGTGATATAAGATTATGTGTAACATGAAAATATGTGAAATGTTGATGTTTTTTATGATCCATTGCTTGGTTTACTCGACTATGTAAAGTTATGGGACTTCATATAGGCATTTCACTTTGTAGGCTTTGGAAAGGGTTGTGAGTAAGTCTCTTGTGTGATGTGATGATATGGACTCTTGTATATGATATATTGATATGAAATTTATGTTAAAGTTATTATGCTGATATGATTTTTGTATAATGCAATTAATGTTGATATGATCTTATGATGATAATGTCCATGTTGACTTGACTTTATTATTATATTGGTCTTATCTTAAATATGTACTTTTATTGAGTAATGGTATGTCTAATGACTTGCATATGTTCCTAATTGTGCATAAAAGCTATTAAAAGTGATTAATCATAGTTTTGAACTAAATGTCCCTTTAAGCCTGATTTGAATGTGTTAGGTCATATATTTCAATTCTTAGTACATATAATTGAACTAACCAACATTCTTTCCCCTTTCCCCAAAAATTGTAGGTTCGGGTAGTTGAGGTATCAAGGTCGCTTGAAAGAAGACTTTGTCTTTTTCCTTAGTTTTGGTAGATCCTCTAGTTCGAGGATGGTGACACATGTTCTACCTTAGTAGTACTTATATAGTTTAAAGACATTCATTTCTGTCATACTGTTGAAGATATTGTTGTAAGCCATATGTGAGAATTATGAATTGTATAACGACTATTGTAAAATGTTCTACTTCGTTTTAAATGGTTTAACGTTAGACAGTACTATTATAGTAAATCCTTATATGTTGGTTATATTGTCTAAACGTGAAGCCTATGTAAGCTTTCTATGTGGGAGTCTAAGTAAACTTCATAGTAGTATGTGTCACACCAGGGTCCTAGACCCTATATAAGACCAGCATAATTAATCTCTCAGAGGTTGCAAACAAGCCTCTTCTTAGCTTTCATCCCAATCATAAAGTTAAAATTAGAGAAAATATCAAAACTTTTTAACTTTATTGAAGTGTACTTAGACTTCATATAATTTATGCATAAGAGTGATATATTAATAGATCAAACTTAACAACTATCTATTAACAACTGACAATTGAAACGAAGAATTCATAATATAATTAATAGTTGCCAAACAAGCGTTAATACGAAAAGCTTGAACAAATGTTTGAAAGGAAATGCTATGGACAACATCCACTAGCTATATCTGATCTACTAAATCTTGAATATAAACCGTAGGAATCCTCGAACTTAAGAGGACCTACCAAAGTCTCGAGGTACTGGTCCAAACAACTTCAACTGATCATCAATCTTCTTCAAGGACCTGCACCTATAAAAATAGTAATAGTATATTGGTTATTAAACACTAGCACAATGTATGAGTGCCTGCACATAAACACATAAGGACTATGCATGATCAAGGAAAGCTCTTCCTATATCAACATGCATTTTTTGGAAAGTGAAGTTACTTTACTTTCCTAATTCTTTATTTATGAGTCATGCTATGAATATGACATATTTTCATGCATTTAATGAAAACAACTCATTTTCTACATGAACATAAGACCTTGGAATCATGAACATAATTTTAGAACCACTTGAACAAAAATTAATAACTTGCTCCCTCTTAGACCGAGAGCTCCTTAATCAAGACTTTGTTTATTTTTCAGTATTTTCTTGTTGTTGTTGTGTAGTTCAATGATATCCTTTGATCCTATGTTTTACTTACGAGTGCAATGATTCATTGTATTCCCATTCCTACAGTGAATCAAGTAAGTAATCCAAAAGACTCAAGAAAAAATTGGACTACTCTACTGAAAAGTTATTCTTTCCATTCTTTTTAAATTGGACATGAAGTCTTCATAAGCCAATCTTCATTTGCTATGGCCATTATTTCATCATTTTAATAATATAAAGATGTTGGGTCATATATATATTAGCTATGCCCAATTTTTCATCATTTGTATAGTATGGAGATGCTGGGGCATATATTTATTGGCTATGCCCATTATTTGTTTTGAGCTCTCTATTTGCATTAGCCAACAACTGTTAAAACTTTATTCTTATCAACTACTTATAATTTTGATATACTTATGGTTTTTTTATCTTAGTTCACTTTGAACTTACATTTATTCTTTTTTGTTCTAATATTTACTTCAAACATACTTCTCTTCTTTCTTTCTTACTTTCTTAAATAAATTTTTACCATTTACCGACATAGATCATATGATCTATCATGAAATCTAGTGGGTTCCCCACACTGAAAAGAGGTATTTTAAAGTGAAACCGAATGCTTCCTACCATTCTAAGGTGTATACACTAGCTAGTAACCTATGTTGGCCACATAGTTCAAAGCATAGGTGAATTTGGAGACCCTTATCGACCTTGGTGGTAGTATTGTCTCATGAGGCTTACATGTGCTTTCACAAGGTCATTACTAGTCTCTTGGTGCTTAGCTCAATTTCTTATACTTTACAACTTTAGAGTTGACACATACAATATGGAAGCTTGCTCCTAGTATGAGGTATACTTTGCTCAATGGACGACTTGTCACCCTGTTCTATACTTGAGGAATGTGAACTTAATCGTACATTATCATTATGGTGTGAATGATCATCGTCTCACGATTTATAACACCCACTTATGTGATTATCTTTAACATAATTTTTTAGGTGCAAGTGAGACTTGTCTGACATCCTTTAACACCCCATTCTATGTCGATTTTATGACTCATAATCTTTTATGTTATTTCATTACTCCCCTTATCTTGTTCAACATTATTTAGTAGTCTTGTACATTTCTTTATGAAAGTTGTAAGTACTTATTCAATGTTCTACTATATTCACAAGTTCATTTAGATAGGGTATGATGTGACTAGTCCCAATCATTGGAATACCCTATGTTATGAGTTCATTGAGTTATAACTTGTCAAGTCAATCTTTAACATGCATTTGACCTTATAAGAAACATCATAATTTACATTGATCATATAAGATTAGTATGACTTATTAATTGACCAACTATATATCTTATTTTTGAAATAATATTGCTAGCAAATTTATTGGCATAACTGAAACATTCGCTTAACCCTGGTCATGAAAATGTCATTAGCCAATTCAATTAACTTTATTTATATACCATAGTAATCTCATTATTTTAAGCAACCCAGCTTTAAACATCTGATAAGCTTATAAGAACAATTTCATCTTCTCAAATAAAATTTGCATTATAACTTTTCTTATCTCATGTAAAATTATACTTTAATCATACAGATCTAACCTACAGGTCTCATTCGACATTATCAAATCATATAAACCTACATATAATGGTCAGTTATCACTATATACAAATAACATGCTATAGATTTGAATTATACATACTTCTAGAATCGAAACAGGGAGAACTAGGGAGATGAACATCCGGAAATCTAATTGGGAACAAACCTAGTTTTTGTTTTCTTGAATTCAAAATGTTTGAAAATCCTCCTGGGCAAAAGGAATCCAAGAAAGAAAATACATACCTTGCTGTATAATTGAATCTAGGAAGATCATCTTGTACTTCGCAAGAAAATCTTGAAGAATCACCTTGAAGTTGCCTAAGGAGAACCGATCTGCTTTTCTTACGTTTGTTCATTGTTTTTCAGTAGTGAGTTTCTATTACATAAACCTGAGCTAGGTCTTAGTAACTGTATATTGACTAATTAAACTTAAGCTAATTAACTTAATTAAATAAATCAATTAGCTAATTACAAAAAAGCCCCTCCAAAATTGACTAAAAATATGAGAACATTTGACTTAGCCAAATTCTGAAAATTTATTAAGTTTTCAGGTTTAACCATGATTTTTAATTAATTAATTAATTTTCTAATTTAATTAATAAAGTGACCTTGGTAATTACTAAAGTTCCCCTAAGTCACTATGATAATAACCAACTCGTTTGGACCATCCTAGGTTAGGTACTAGGATGTTTCTTTAGTTGGACAAGTTGTTATGTCTTAGGATTTTGTATGCACTAGTTAGTTTATTTTAGTAAGTCCTAGGTTAGTTAGGTAGTTAGGTAAGTCAGTTATATCCTAGGATTTTTTAGCAAGCTAGGCCCCACATGGCATTACCTGATGCGCGCCTACCCCCTTACCGCCCTAACCGAATTCGGCTAGGGCTTGCTCGCTTGGTCTTTTGCACATGTGCATGTGGGACTTTACCCGACGAGCGCCTTCCCCCTTACCTCCATAACCTAATTCGGCTAGGGCTTGGTCGCTTGGTCTTTTGTACATGTGTTGCACATGCGCTTTTTCTTGTCCAAGGACCCTCACTATGTCCTTGGGCACTGCTTCATCTACATGATCATTTTAAATGATCATGTTCCATGGTACCGAGGTTTGACACTTGGATGCCTCGTACCTAATGTGTGTAAGATATGAAATACAACATTTTTGCTTAGAGTCTTCATTGCAGGTAGAAATCCTAAAAAAGCTTGGATTAGAGCATTTGAACATCAAAGTATATTTTAGGTTAGTTGTTAATACATAGAAATTGGCTAACACCCTTAAGCCAATATTCTCTAAGATGCTCAATATTAGTGAATATTGGGCATTGCAATGCCAACGTACCACAATACATATTCTTAAAATCCAAAAAGACTCTTTACTACACAAGTACATTTTCTGGAATATTACATTATCACCCCCCCCCCCCCCCCCCCCCGGGAAGATTCATCCCGGAATGACACTTCACATTATTTTGAATCATATAGTGTATTTTCGAAAAACACATCAACATACTTGAAACTTTACTTTTTGTGATTATTTGATTCACAACTTTCACTGGATGATGCAAATCACTTAAAGGTTATCGGAAGCGTCGTATTAGAGATTGAGGAACTTCTTTCTTAAGCTCACTTTAACTCAATTCACATCACAACTCATGCGACACAAAAATCATGTCAATGTTATACAAAAACAGCAACATGAATGCAAGCATGAACTCATATTAACTCATATAGTGTAAGAATAAAACACACAATCATGGAGTTAAAACACCAAAAATGACTAATGCACTAAAATTTAGAGTTTCATAAATTAAATAAAACTTAGGAAGATTATATCGAACCTCAAGAACTGAACAAGTGAGGGTAACGGTATCTCATGTTGGCCTCGGCTTCCCATTTTGATCCATCAACAAGGTAGTTCCTCTATAACACCTTTACGGTGGCAAACTCCTTGTTCCTCAACTGCTTCACTTGGCGATCTAAAATTTCAATTGGAACCTCTTCATAAGAAAGGTTCTCATCGACTCCTCACCAATCACAGGAAGGATTGATGATGGATCGCCTAGACACTTTTTAAGCATCGAAACATGAAACACTTGATGAATAGAAGCCAAGTCATTTGGTAGCTTCAGTTCATAGGCAACATTCTGTACTCGCTGTAACACCTCATAAGTACCTATATACCTCAGACTCAACTTCCCTTTCTTACCAAACCTCATCACTCCTTTCATGGGTGATATCTTAAGGTAGACTTGATCACCTACCTCGTATTCAAGATCCCTCTTCCTATTATAAGTATTGGATTTTTTCCGACTATAAGCAGTATGAAATCCATCCCTTATAATTCTAACCTTTTACATAGCCTCATGTATAATCTCCGGACCAAGGATGGAATACTCTCCTACTTCAAACCACCCAACTGGGGACCTACATGCCCTGCGAAACATTGCTTCAAAAGTTTCAATCCCGATACAAGAATGGTAGCTATTATTATAAGGGAACTCAATCTGTTGAAAGTGATCATCCCAACTCCCCTTGAAGTCAATAACACATTCTCTCAGCATGTCTTCAAGGGTCTTAATGGTATGCTCTACTTGTCTATCTATCTAAGGACAAAAAGCAATTACTGAGCTTCACGTGTGTACCCAAGATCTTTTGGATAGATCTCCAAAAGTGAGAAGTGAATCGGGCTCCCCTATCAAAAGTGATAGATTAACGGATCCCATGCAACTTCACTATCTCATCAATATAGATCTTGGCATAATCTTTTACCTTATAAGTAGACTTCACAAAAATTAAGTAAGAAGAATTAGTCATCCTGTCAACAATAACCCAAATGGAATCATGCAGTTTCCTTGTCCTGGGGTGACCAACAACAAAGTCCATATTATTAGCCTCTCATTTCCACATTGGGATCTCAATTGTCTGGGTAAGACCTCCAGGCTTAAGGTGTTTGGCCTTAACCTTTTGGAAATTGGGGCAATCCTCCACAAACTTAAAAATATCTCGCTTCATACCTTCCTACCAATAGATCTCCTTGGGATCATGATACACTCTGTGGAACCCGTATGAATGGAATACATTGAGCCATGAGCCTTTGCAATAATATTAGGCCTCATATTGTCAATATTGGGCACACACAATCTTCCCTGGTATCTAAGCACACCATCCCCCTTAGGGAGAATGAATTATTCAAATAACTCAACGTTGAGTCTTTCAAAGCCATGGGTACTGGGTTGAGATGCTGCTTAGCTTTAAAATCTAAAAAAAATGAGGATTTAGAACTGGAATGATATTAAACACCCCACTTGGTGTATATAGCAGTTGTACACCTAACCTAGCCAATTGTTATTCCTGTTTAACCAACTCCTTCTCAACATCAATATGAGACACACTACCCATGCTCAATCGGCACAAAGCATAGGAAACTACATCGGCCTTGGGTGATAGTGGACACTCATGTCATAATTCTTAAAAAACTCTAGCCATCTTCTCTAACGAAGATTAAATTCTCTCTGTGCAAAGACATACTGAAGACTTTTATGGTCAGTAAATATATCAACATGTACACCATATAAGTAATGTCTCCAATGTTTTAATGCAAATACTATAGTAGCTAACTCAAGATCATGGGTAGGGTAATTCTTCTAATGGATTTTCAACTGTCTTGACGCATATGCAATCACCTTGCCATACTCCATAAGAACACATCTCAAACCTACTTGAGAAAAATCAGAATACACCACATACCCTTCAGTACTCCTCGGTAATGTGAGAATTGAGGCTAAAGTGAGTCGTTATTTGAGCTCTTGGAAGCTCTTTTCACAAGTTTAAGACCACTCAAACTTTGCCTTCTTTGTTAATGTTTTCAACATAGCAGCAATAACGGAAAATCCCTCAACAAACCTTCGATATTAATAAGCCAAACCCAAGAAACTCTGAATGTTTGTCGGAGTGAGGGGTCTCGGCCTGTTCTTTACTGAGTCAATGATTTTTGGATAAACCTCTACACCCTGGTCAGATACAACATGACCAAGGAAGGTCAATGATCTCAGCCAGAACTCACATTTGCTGAATTTTGAATACAACTAATGTTTTTTGAGTACTTGCAATGTCATTCTCAAATCTTTTTCATGATCTTCTATGTTCTTAGAGTATATGAGGATGTAATCTATCAATACTATGACAAAATAATCAAGGTATTTACGGATGACCCTATTCATAAGGTCCATAAATGCGACTAGTGCATTAATGAGACCAAATAACATGACCAAAAACTCGTAATGGCCATACCTAATATGGAAGGAAGTCTTAGGAATGTCCTCTTGTCTCACTCTATGTTTCTGATACCCTGTCTGGAGATCTATTTTAGAAAGGAAACTTTAACCTTGGAGTTTATCAAATAGATCATAAATTCTAGGGATAGTGTATTTGTTCTTTCTAGTGACTTTGTTGAGTTGCCGATAATTGATAAAAATTCTAAGGGTTCCATCCTATTTGTTTATGAACAACAGTAGAGCACCCCATAGGGATATGTTAGGCTGGATGATGCCCTTATCAATTAGATCTTTTAACTACAACTTCAACTCTTTGAGTTCAGCTGGAGCATTTTAATAGAGAGGAATGGAAATTTTTTTGGGGTGAAAATCTAAGTCAATACAAAAGTTAATTTCGCGTATAGGAAGGATTCCTGGTAAATACTCCATAAAGACATCTTGGAACTCATTTGTTGTAGACACTATTTAAGATGGAAAACTATTTGGCCTATTGGAATTGAACAATGCCCTTCCCATTGTAGCTCTAACTCATTAGGAAACTTAAACCTTACTACCCTGTTTCGACAATCTATTGTAGCAGAGCAATTATGAAGGCAATCCATACCCAAAATTATATCAAAGTCAAGCATGGTTAATTCTATTAGGTCACCGTAGGTAAATCTATCAAGAACAATTATTGAGAAATCTCTATATACTCTTTCAACTCTAATTGTGTCTTCTATAGGAGTACTAACTAGAAAAGGATCATGCAATATGTCAGGAAGCAGGTCAAATTTACTAGCTACTAAACGAGTAGCAAAAGACAAGGTGGAACATTGATCTAACAATGCATACACAGGAAAAGAGAAGACATGCAAGTTACCAGTGACTACATCAGCAGAATTCTCGTACTCCTCTCTACCTTTTAAAGCACATAACTTGTTCCTCTTGGGAGGATCAACTGCAACAATAGGTTTAAGACGAGTATGAATATATGGCTTTTCCTGATTCTTCACATGTGGGAAGTCCCTGATCCTATGCCCACTCTTAACGCACCCATAGCAGGTATTAGAACCAACTATACACTTACCTCCATGCAAACGGCAACAATTACCACATCGCTTTCTGTCACGCTGGGCATTTCTATCATTTCCTTTCTTGGGGATAGACTTGTCCAGTTTTACATCAGTGTTCATTGAAGGAGTAGTATTACTGACTTTTGGTGCCCCTTCTTGATCTTGGGCCTGTCCTGGACTCCAAATAAACTCGTACCAGTTCTAGAACAAGCCTAATCCAAGGGCCTAGGATTCTTGCATTCTCGGCCTCTCTTCCTCTGAGGTCTCTACTCCACTTGTTGTGCATGCAACATAAACCTAGGAAGGTCCATGTTATCATGCAACATGGTTTCCCGATATTCCTCTTCCAAATCCTCTGATACACTAGTCACAAACCTTCTCATCTCATCCGTGCTATTGGACTCCAGAACACAAGCATATTTTCAAAGATTAAAAAACATCAAGGAGTATTGATTGACTAACATACCTCCCTGACGTAGGGTCATAAACTCCTCAACCTTATCTTCTCTTTGCACTCTGGGAAAAACCTCTCAAGGCATATATTCTTGAGAATGTCCCAAGTGCTTGGGACTTCTCGTGGTGCTCGACAATCTACCCACCTCTTGTACCATACCTGAACAACATCCTTGACCTGGTAGGCACCCAACTCAACCTTCTCCTCTTCATTAATACCCATAGCATAGAGAATTTTGTGGACTTGATCCACAAACTCCTGGGGATTCTCATTTGTTTGGGACCTAAAGTAGACTTGAGGATTGATCGCAGTGAAATCTCTTAGTCTGCTATCATGTTACTAGCATGTGCGTTCTCCTGGGAGAAACCTCTCTAGTGTTATGGGCTGTGATGGCATGTGCCTGAGAAGTCATGGCTTGGGCCATCTAAACCAGTGTTGCTCTCACTTCTCCATCTGTCAACGCAGCTGGGTTGACAGGCTTTTGCACTCCAATAGCTAGGGCTTGAGGAGGATCATGGTTTCCCATTAGAAGCTGTTTCTCCTACTATCCATCATGCATTTCTTCTTGTGTTCATTTTTCTACACGCACACGCAAGAAGCAAGTTAGATGATAGAATGACACAAAATGTCATATCTTTACACATCACAATAAAGAGTAGAATAAGGGGAGATTCTTAACATCACTAAGTCTCTAAGTCATGGTTGTGGTGCACTTCACAACCATAAGCTAGAAAGTACCTAACCTGGTTGTTTTGAGCCTTAGTTCCTAGGTAATTTAACCTCATGTTCTGATACCAAGTTTGTCAAACCTGGGTCCTAGACCCTAGATGATATAGGCGTCGTTAACCTCTCCGAGGTAACAGACAAGTCTCTTCTTAGCATTCATCACAATCATACAGTTAAATTTAGCAGTAAATTTAAAACTTCTTAACATTACTGACCTGTACTTAGACTTTATATAATTTCTGCATAAGAGTGCTATACTAACAGCTCAAAATAAACAACCATTTATTAATAGATTTAACAATTGAAACATAGAATTCATAATATCATTAAAAGTTTCCAAACCGGCCTTAATAAAAAATCTTGAAAAATGTTTGAATGGAAACGTTAGGGACAACATCCACTAGCTCTGTCTAATCTAATAAATCTAGAATATAAAGCATAGGAATCCTCGTACTCATTAGGACCTACCAAAGTCCACGCTTGTAATAAGTATGAGTGTATGCACATAAATACATGAGGACTTTGCATGATCTAGAAAAGATTTTTCTATTGCAACATGCCATTTTGGAATGTGAAGTGACTTTACTTTCCTAATTCGTTATTCATGAGTCATGTTATGAATATGACATATTTTTATGCATTTAATGCACACAAATCATTTACTATATGAACATAAAACCTTGGATTCATGAACATAATTTTAGAAGAACTTGAACAAAAAATTAATATTTTTGCTTCCTTTTAGGCCGCGAGCTCCTTAATCTAGACTTAATTTATTTTTCAGTATTTTCTTCTTGTTGTTGTGTAGTTCAATGATATTATTTGATCCTCTGTTTTAAATACTAATGCAATGATTCATTATAGTCCCATTGCTACAATGAATCAAGTAAGTGATCGAAAAGCATTGGAAATGATTGGACTACCCTACTTACAAGTTATTATTTCCATTCTTGTTAAATTGGGCATGAATTCTTTATAAGCCAATATTTATTGGGTATGCCATTATTTGATCATTTGCATAATATAAATATGTTGGGCATATATTTATTGGCTATGCCCATGATTTGATCATTTGGATAATATAAATATGTTTAGGCATATATTTATTGGCTATGCATATTATTTGATCATTTTGATAATATATATATGTTGGGGCATATATTTATTTGCTATGCCCGTTATTATTGGCATAAGTCAATAATTGTTAAAACTTCATTCTTATCAATTAGTGATAATTTGTATATACTTATGCTTTTGCTTACTTAGTTCACTTTGAACTTACAGGTCTTCTTCTTTGATCTCATGTTCACAGAGAACATACATCTCTTTTTTCTTTATTACTTTCTTAAAGAAATCGTTAGCAGTAACTGACATAGATCATGCAAGCTAACATGAAATCTAGTGTCTTCCCCACACTTAAAAGAGGTGGTTCACTGGCCAAAGTGAACCAAATACTTCATAGCTTTCATAGGTTGATCCACTAGCTAGTAACTTGTGCTGGCAACATAGTTCAAAGACTAGTAGAATTTAGAGACCTTTATCCACCTTGGTGGTAGTCTCATCTCATGAGGATTACATGTGTCTTCACAATCTCATTACTAATCTATCGGTGCTTAGATCAATTTCTTATACTTTACAACTTTTAGAGTTTACACATACATTATGGAAGCTTGCTTCTAGTATGAGGTATACTTAGCTCAATGTATGACTTGTCATCCCTTCTATACTTGATGAATGTGAACTTAATCTTACATTATCATTATGGTGTGAATGAAACTTGTCTTACGATTTCTAACACCCTTATATTTTTTTAATCTTTAATATAATTATTTAGGTGTAAGTGCGACTTTTTTCACGTCCTTTAAAACCCCATTCTATGTAAATTTCATGACCCATAAGATTTTATGGTTTTTCAGTACTCACCTTATCTTGTTCAACATTATTTGGTAGTCTTGTACTATTCTTTGTGAAAATTGTAACGATGTGTTCAATGTGCTACTATGTGCACAAGTTCATTTAGATAGGGTATGTTGGGACTTATCTCACTCATTGGCATACCCTAGATTAGGAGTTTATTGAGTTATAACTTGTCAAGTCATTCTTTAACATGTATTTGTCCTTACAAGACACATCATAATTTACATTGGTCCCATTAGGATGACTTGGTCATTGGCCAACTCTATATCATATGATGAAAATAATATTGTTAGCCAATTAATTGGCACAACCCAAACATTCACTAAACGCTGATCATGAGATTATTATTAGTCAAGTCAATTAACTTCAGATATATACTATTGTAATCTCATAATTTAAGCAATCCAACTTTTCAAGATTTGATTATCTTATATGAACAATTTCATCTTCTCAAACACAATTGGCTTTACAATATTTCTTATCTCATGTAAATGATACTCTAATCATACGATCGAACCTACAGGTCTCATTCGACATTATCAAATTATAGAAACCTACATATAATGATCAGTTAGAACCACATACCAATAACATGCTCGAGATTTGCATTATACATACTACTAGAATCAAAATAGGGAGAACTAGGGAGATGAACATTCAAAAATCACATTAGGAACAACCCTAGTTTTGGTTTTCTTTAATTCAAAACGTTTGAAGAGCCTCATGGGGAAATAAATCCAAGAGATAAAACCCATACGTTACTGTAGAATTGAATATATGAAGATAAACCTCTACTTTGGACAAAAATCTTGAAGAATCGCCTTGAAATTGCCTAAGGAGAACCGATTTGTTTTTCTTAAGTTTGTTCACTATTTTGCAATTGTGAGGATCTATTAGGTCAACGTGAGTCTAGGTTGTAAGAACTGAATATTGACTAATTCAACTTAGCATAATTAACTTAATTTAATAAATCAATTAAATAATTACCAAATTGCCCTCCTAAATTGACTAAAAATAAGAGAGCATTTGACGTAGCCAAATTTTGTAAAATTGTTATGGGTTTGGGTTTAACCACGATTTAAATTAATTGAATAATTATTTAATTTATTTATTAAGTGTCCTTGGGTAATAACTAAAGTACCAATAAGCCACTAGGACCATAACCAACCCGTTTGGACCATCCTATGTTAGGTTCTAGGATGTTTCTTTAGTTAGTTACTCGGCGAGAGTCACCCGGTTAGGTCTTAGGATTTCGGGTACACTAGTTAGTTAATTTTAATTAGTCCTAGGTTAGTTAGATAGTAAGGTAAGTTATTTAGACCCTAGGATTGGTTAGGAAGCTAAGACCAACGTTGTTTTACCCGACGTGCGCCTTCCCCCTAACCGCCCTAACCGAATTCGGTTGGGGCTTTGTCACTTGGTCTCTTGCACATAGGCTTCCACATGTGTTGCTGCGAATTTTTTTGCATGGAACCTTACTATGTCCTTGGGCACTTCTTAATCTACTTGATCATTTTAAATGATCATGTTCCATGGTACCTAGGCTTACTACTTTGATGCCTCGTACATAATATGTAAAATCTATGAAATCGAAAAATTTAGCATAGGATCTTCATTGCAAGTACAATTCCTAAACAAGCTTGGGTTGGAGCATTTGAGCATCAAAGTATAACTTAAGTTACTTGTTAATACATATAAATTGGCTTACACTCTTAAGACAATAATCTCTAACATGTCCAATATTACTCAATATTGGGCATTGTGATTCCTTTGTATCCCAATACATATTCTTAAAACCCAATAGACTATTCACTAGACAAGTTCATCTTTTCGAATGTTACAGTATGTGAGAGATCTATGTAAACCTTAAGATGTATGAAGTTTAAATTTTCTGCATTTTAACCTACTGCCTCGTCTAAGACCTCTCAGATTACGACAATGTCGGTTACATCAAGGACGTGCTCCCGAGTTGTGACACTTAAGTCTAAAATCAAAGTTAAAACATTTGTAAAACACTAAGAAAAACTTGAAATGATTTCTCTTACGGGACTCTTGATTTTTGTTGACTTTGATTCCTAAGTGCTCTTTACTTGACTTTTAACTAATACTTCAATTTAATTACGGATTCAAGGATTACAATTTGTTTTTTAAAAGATTTCATGATGTTTAGGATTGATTCTATATAGATAAATATGAGAAAAATCTTAAAAGAATGATTTAAAGGTGGGTGTGTGATGCGGACACAAAATTTTATTTTGTTCCAACAACATCTTTTGAGGCAGAACACCTCGTGACATCTCCAAGAGGCAGAACCTTTTACAACTATGCACAAGATACTTAACGCGTGACCACCCTTATATTTTACCTGTCGAAATTCCTTCTTCGTTTTGTAACCGCAATTCACCAAACTTCAATTCCATTTCTCAATTTGTCTTTAATAAAATATACCCAACAAATGTACTAATAAGATATCCCAAAACGACCTTATAACGCAACGTAACGTATTCAAAAACTTCTCAATCCAACCTAATTCAATAACAACATATGCATTCAAGAAAGGTTATGAAGATCATCAATATTCAAACACTTTTAGGACGAATCAAAAATGAAATAACATGCTTGGCACGTGAGAGAAAAATCCCAACATTATCATTGACTCACATACCTGATTGAAATAAAATCCTTAGGGAAATACCAAAGTCCTATGTTGATCTTGATGATTTTTCCCTTTTTCCCTTCTTGTTTTCTCTTCACCATGCTTCTTAGACCTAACGTTAAATACAAATTTGTAAAACTAACTAAATTCAGTCTTGACCCATAATAAATTACTAAAAACGGGATAAAAGAATAGCATATTGAAAAGATTTAAATACCCTTTAAAATCTCAGATCGGACATTTCCTAAATCCAACAACACAACATCCAAAAGGTATAACTTGCTCATCGGAACTCAAAATTTTGCAAACTCGGCGGTTTGGAAATATTGTTCCATGATTTTTACAACCATATCTGGAACTACGCCTAACTCATGTTCATATAAGAGTTACGATCGATTCAAATTCACCAAATATTTAAATTAAACTTAAAGATTTCCAGATTTCCAGATACTTCAAAAAAATGATTTTGTTCCAGAATTTAATCTTCATTCTCTTTCTTTTAGTTGAGAAATGCTACGATGTCTCCCCCCTAGGATCATTCATCCTTGAATGAGATTACTCTTACTATCTTAGAGGTAGTAATATCAATTTTAAACACCAAACAATCAAATGCAAACAAAAACCATGCTTACTCATAATTCAGATAGTACTAAGAAGAAAATTAGGACATTGGTCTGTATTTTCTTTGGATTCAAAGAGATATGGATATCTCTTTTTCACATCCTTCAAAGTTTCCCAAGTAGCTTCTTCAACAAATTTGTTCCTTTAAAGACTTTGACTGATGCAACTTCTTTTGTCCTCAACTTTCCAATGTGGCGATCTAAAATATGAACCAGAATCTATTCATAGGATAAGATATCCTAGATCCCAATATTTTCATTTGGTATGATCAATGAAGATCGCCCATGCAGTTCGGAGATATGGAATACCGGATGAACCTCTGCTAACTCTAGTTGTATCTTCAACTCATAAGCTACATTTTGCGTCCTCTAAGATATTCTATAAGGTCAAATATAACAGAGACTAAGCTTCCATTTTTTACCAAACCTCATGAAACATTTCACGGTTGAAACTTTTAAATATACCCAATCATCTAATTTAAACTATAATAGACTTTTCATAACATCAGTGTAGGAATTCTGATGACTATCTTCCATTTTCAACCTTTCTTAACTCACCTTTACATTCACCTTTTCCATATCTTTGTGCACTAATTCAGATCTTATCAACCCTGCTTCACCAACTTCAAACCATACAATAGGATATCGGCATATTCTCCTTATATAAATCTTCTTATGGAGCCATATGGGTGCTAGAGTGATAATTGTTGTTGTAAGAAAACTCAATGAGAGGTAGGTGATCATCCCAACGACCTTGTAAATCAATCACACAATCCCTCAATATCTATTCTAATGTCTGAATGGTGCGCTCTTCTTGCCCATAAGAGTGAGAATGAAAGGAAGTACTTAAGTTAACATTTGAACCCAAACCTTTGTGTAAAGATTTCCAGAGATGCACAGTAAATTTTGCACCTTTATTTGAAATAATGGATACTAGAACTCCATGAAGTCTTACCACCTCTTGAATATATAAACTTGCAGATTATTTTGCTTAAAGGGTAGTCTTTACCGTAGAAAATTTGCTGAATTTGTCATTCTATCGACAATCACAAAAATAGAATCATGGTGTATGCCATACCTTCATCAACCTATGTTGGAATCCATATTAATCATCTACCACTTCCACTCTGGAGATTCTATATTCTGAGCCAACCTACCGATCCTTAGGTGTTCTACCCTAACATGTTGGCTAATTAGACACTTGGCAATGCATCCATCAATACCCTTCTTCATCCCATTGTAGCAATATACTTCACCCAAATCGCGATATTTCTTGGTGGAACCTATAATAATTGAATATATGGAGCTATGAGCCTCCTCCATGGTCCTCTCTTGAAGTCCATCAACCATAGGTACACACAATCTACCTTGATATCTTAATACACCATCTCACCCTTGTCTAAAGGCTAATACTCTTTGCTTATTAATATTTGCCTTCAATTAAAGAAAAATGGGATATTGGTCTTGCATTTACTTTACCTTTCACACAAATGATGACTCAGACACATTCGTCATAATTATTTGTCCTTCGATGGAGTCCATAAGTCTGACTCCTAGGATTGCAAGTCTATGTATATCTTTGGCTGACTCTATCTTTTATTCCTCAAAATGGGTGGTACCACCTATAGATAACCTGCTTAAGGTATCAGCATTCACATTAATTGTACCATTGTGGTAAATAAAACTCATGTCATAATCCTTGAGTAATTCTAACCACCTCCTCTGCCAAAGATTAGTCTCTAACTGGGAGAACGAATATTGTAAGCACTTGAGATTACTGAATATATTAACATGAATACCATACAAATAATGATTCTATATATTCAAAGAGAAAACTACAGCAACCAACTCTAAGTCATGGGTTAGATTATTCTTCTCATGATATTTCAACAGTCTGGAGGCATAAGTTATAGCTTTCCAATTATACATTAGCACACAACCCAAAAAAACACTAGATGCATCACAATATACAACAAGACCATGAGTACCTTCAAGTAAGTCAAAACTTGGGTAGTATTCGACCCCTTTTTTTTTATTCCTTAATGTTTTTCTCACAAGATTTAGACCATTAAAACTTTATTATTTTCCGTTTAAACTTCTTCAAAGGAGATGAAATAGACGAGAAACACTCTACAAATCTTCTATTGTAGCTAGACAAACACGAAAAACACATAGTATCAGTTGGTGATGTGGGTCTATTCCAATTCTGCACTGCCTTATTTTTCTGAGTGTTAGCTCCAATACCATAACTAGAAACTATGTGGCCCAAGAATGGCACAAATTTAAGTCAAAAGTCGCACTTAGAGAACTTGTAAAACAACTGTCTAACTTTCAAAGTCTAAAATGCTTTTCTGAGATAACAAGCATGATCTACATCAGTCCTTGAATAGATTAGTATGTCATCAATGAAGACGATAACAGACATATCTAAATAAGGTTTGAAGACTATATGCATAAGATCCATGAATGTTGCAGGTGCATTGGTCAATCCAAACTTGAAAAAATACTAATAATGCCCATATTTGGTTTTGACAGATGTCTTTTAAATATCACATTCCGTTACTCGTAATTGTTGGTTACAAGATCAAAGATATATGTTAGAGAAATAGGTTGCACCTTGAAGTATATCGAATATATAATCAATCCTTGTGAGAGAATACTTATTTTTTATTGTAAGCTTGTTTAATTGGCGGTAATCTATACACATCCTAAGGGAACCATCTTTCTTTGCACAAATAAGACCAGAGCACTAGAATGTGAGACACTTTGTCAAATGATGTCTTTTTATAAAAGGTAGTTCAAATTCTCTTTAAGTTCCTTCAACTCTACTGGTGCCATTCTATATGGAGGAATAAGGATTACATGAGTACATGGAAGAAGATCTATACACAAGTCCATCAGTTCCATGTGGGACTTCGGGAAGATCATCTGAAAGGATTTTGGAAACTCTTTTACTACTTCAACTTACCTAATATGAGGTAACTCAATACTTGCATCATTAACTCAGACTATGTGATAGACACACCCCTTAAAAACAACTTTCTTGTCTTAACGTAAGAATTGAAATGACCCTTAGGTACTATTGAACTACTTTTAAACTCTAATATTAGATCATTTTTACAATGAAACTTTACTGCACTAAACCTACAATCAACTGAGGCATAATAGGAATGAAGTCAGTCCATACCCAGAATGACAATGAAATTTACCATGTCTAACTCAATTTAAGTGGACATGGTACTTTTATGATTGATGGAAGTTGGACAATCATGATACACAATCTCTGCTAGAATGGACTCACCAAAAGGTACAGAAACATTGAATGTTTCACCCTGTTTCTCAGAAATAATATCAAACTTCCTAGCAACATATGGAGTTACAAAATATTAACTAGCCCCTAGGTCTAGCAATGCATAAACAGTAAAGTCAAAGACTTGAATCATACAAGTGACCATATTTGGTGAATCCTCTTATTCTTGGCAATTGTTCAGAGAATACAAGAGTCTTATTCCTCCGCCAGTATCAGAGATAGCTCCCGTGTGTGCAAACCTATCTGGTGGAGCAACTCAAAAAATACTAGTATTTGTTGCCCCCATTTTTATTCCCCTTCTTGTTATTTGGACGCTCTCGCATGAAATGACCATTTAGAACACACTTGAAACAACAAGTGAAGCCGTTACGAAAAGCACCTAAATGGTTTCTACCACACTTTTTGCATGTAAGAGGCTTGATAACCCTTTGTGTAATGCAACCCTCAAAATAAACAGGTTTAGCTCTAATGTTCTGATTATTGTGCTTACCCTTATTCGAAGCCCTTTTGTTCTTCAATACCTTTCTATCTCTTTGTTTTTCCTCCAATACATACTACACATATCTCATCAAACTCGAATTGTTCAAGTCCCCAATAAGTGTTGATGCCCGACCCTCTTTGCTTTATAGGTGACCCATTAAAAAATGCATTGTACTCCTGATATCCTTTACTATTTCCATAGCATAGCGAGATAGTTGGGTGAACTTCAACCATTACTCAAGAAAACTTGGAGAATCCTTTTTAATTGTGAGGATCTCGCATACCTTTTCCTCTTTTTTTTCTCAGAGAAATAAATGCCCCAAGAAAGCATCCTCAAAACAAGCCCAACTAACTGGTGGTGCATCCTCATCTCTACCTCTTTCGACTGATCAAACAAAATTCTGGCAAACCCTTGAGTTGATATGTATATAGTTCAACTCTCTCCGTGTCAGCAATATGCATCACTTTTAAATACCTTTTTCACTTATTCATTGAAGTTCTCTAAATCATTAAGTAGTGCTTAAACCAGTGAAAGTTAAGGGATTTGTCCTCAAGAACTCACAAATTCTAGAAGTGTCATCTCTTTCTTGTGGATCTCCTCTTTGCTGACCGACCTGATTAGTCACAGCCTGACTCAGCATCCTTATTTCTTTTCTGAATTTGGCATTACTAACTTCTCCATGTGGTTGCACTGCATCTTCATTTTGTACCCCTTGTTCCTCAAGGTTCCTCCTAGAAAGATGAGTTGTTGCTGCTCTTCGGGGAGGCATACTTATCTAATAACATACCTAAGCACAAATTAATGGGATACTTTTTGGCTATAATCTCTAACACAGGAAAGGGATATGAAAGTAGTAAGGAATTAGCTAAATGTTGCAGCCTTCTATTTATAGATGTGACACGTTTACATCGATAACTAGGACTTGACAAACCCGACTTCATAGACTTTCCATGACTCTAGAACTCTGTGTTCTAATACAAAATTTTTCATTCAACATGACTTTACCATGAACCTCTATGGCACTTGTAGACCATTGATGTCCCTAAGCGAACCCTTAGCTTGTCTTACTTATTCAGCGGAACATAAAAATCATGTCTATTACACTAATAAATAACAGAATTTAAAAAGATATAATAACTAAGAATGTTTGTAAAACTAAAACATTCAACCTTGATTAAAAGTGGCAACCCAAATCATAACAATACGAGATAATAAATAAACCACTCCTAGGACTAACATTTGACGATTGGTGAAGCCTCTAACATGAATAAGATGGATGTTGGGACAAACTCTTAAACATCCGAATAATCTAATACTTGAACGCAAGTGATACGGTCCTTGAGAATGTATGGAGACTCACCATTTAACTTTGTAGTGCTCAACTGGATCAATGGTGTGTTGGATATCGATCATCGTTATATGCGTCTGCATCATAAAACAATGCAGGACAAATGGCATCAGTACATTAAATATACTACTATGCGAGTAAGAATGATAAAAATAACTTAGGCTTAAAAAAGGTTATAAAAACGACTTACCTTGTCTCTTCTCAACTCATGAATACATACTAAACCTATCTCATTATAAAGAAGGATTAAACTAATTCGATATAAAGAAAATCATTTAAAAACATGATGTCAATTTTGTGTTTTTGATAAAGTACAAGTAACTATAAAATGTCTGTAAAAATACGAATGAACTAATGTATTTAAAGATACAACAATTTTTGGGGTAGTTTCAGTAACCGACAACCATCACTTAAAATCTATAGTGATGATATAACATTTTGCCTCATTCTTCAAGAGCTTTCCTACACCCTACCGTTAGTATAGAACCTATTCTTCCGAATGAATCTACTAGTTTATGCTACAAGTCACCAAAGGAATCAACTAAAAAGTACGATACTTTTTTACTAATAGTGTCTACATGATTTATAGGGGCTGTGAGTTATCTGAACTATCCCTCAAATTGATGCTTAATACTACTCTAACAATACTAGTATATTAGCGCTTATGTTTTAAATCATAATAACTTCTATGTTACGATATAAGTGCTAAAAAAATATCTAAAAACAATCTTCAAAATATAAGTTTCCCTACTTGCTTCATTTAGAAAACTGTTACTCTTTTATAAAAACTAGTCTGGAAGCACTTTGGAAATCTCAGTTTCCACTCTTGATTAAATGTGAAAACATATCTTTTGAACCTTTTTAATATTACCTAATCCATATATACTTCTTTGATGAAAGAACTTTAACTTTACCCTTTACCGAACTCAAAACTGAAGTCTTAAAAGAGAGTTCAAACGTTTATAAAACAATTATGAAAACTTGAAATGACTTTGCTTACTTCACTCTTGATTTCGCTTGAATATGATTCGTAACTACTCTTTACTTGACTCTTAGCTGATCCTTGAAATATGGATTTAAGTATTAACATTTGTGTTTGAAAAGATCTCATGATGTTTAAGAATGATTCTAGATAGCTAAACATGAGATAAATCTTAAAATTAGGATTTGAAGCTCGGTCTGCTAAGCGGAGGCATAACTTCGTTTCGTTTTCAAAATCGTAGTCCCATACAAAACACCTTGTGTCAGCTCCACGACGTGGAGCATCAATTTTCACAGCTGCGCACTAGGCGGGCAATACGCAGCCACCCTTAAATTCTGCCTGTCAAAATTGCTACTCTGTTTTGTAAATCCAATTTACCAAACATCGATTACTTTTCTCAATTTATATTTAAACACAAATACCCAAAAAATGTACCTAAGAACCTAACCCAAAATGACGGTATAACACGACGTAACAGATTCTAAAACTTCCTAATCTATGCTAGTTCAATAACAACACATGAATTCAAGAAACGGTATCAAGATCATCAATAGTCAAACACTTTTTGATGAATACAAACAGAAGTAACATAGTTGGCATGTGGGTGAACGATCCCAACGTTATGAAAGACTCACATACCTAATTGAAGAAAAATCCTTAACGAAAACACAAAAGTTCTTCGTCAATGTTTATGATTTTACCCTTTATCCCTTCTTCTTTTATCTTCTCCTTCCTCCTTAGCCCTTTCATGAAATCCTAATTTTTCAAACTAACTATGTTCAGTCTTGACCCGCAGTAAACACCTAAAAATGGAATAAAATAATAAGATAATGAAAATACTAAAATACCCTTTAAAATATTTGATTGGACATTTCCTTAATCCAATAGTCCAACATCCAAAGGGTATTACTCGCTCATCCGAACACGAAATTATGCAAACTCGATGGCCTTGGAAATATAGTTCCATGATCTTTCAAACCATATTTTTAACTACATCTAATTTATCTATTGTTAGTTTTATCATTGTTTCAAGTTGACAAAAACACAACGTTAACTTACATAAAGGTTTCAAAATTTCATTATACTTGCAAAAAATGAAATTCCTAGATTTTAAATTTTATTCTTGTTCTTTCAATTTTAGAAATGTTACAAATACCCAATTATGAAGCCTCTCCTAACAATGCAAGATGAAATGATAAGCATCATCAGTCGCACAACAAAGAACTACCAGCAGCTTGAGGTTCAGAAACTTGGTCAACATATGATACTGTTACCGGACATCCCACAACCATTCCGCAAGAATCTATTAAACTTTTTTCAGTACATCCAGATGAATGAACCTAGGCTCTAATACAAACTTTTGGCACGAATCAAAACCATTTTGATTGTCACCACACTTACAAGCCGGTGGGAGAACTACTACTACTATCCTAATTAAAGAAATTATTCTAAAATTTAGGCATTTAAGATATGGAATCAGGTTAAATGAATAAATAAAAGTTTCATTACTAATTAAAATATCTAACAACTACAAAAGTGAAATTTAAATCTAAGTTATGAAAGTCAATGTACCAAATCTATTAAACAATATCCAAGTATAAACAATAGAATATTATTGTACTATGCAATTACCAATTCACATAGTCTAAGTTCGGATATGTTGGACAGAGACGAAAGAGAACTTCGTGGCAGCCCGAAAGATGCGTATAACATTCTAGATAATCATTTGTCTAATAAAAAGTCAATATGCCCTTATGATAGCCTATAACGGGTACATAGGCACCTCAATGCCCCATATTGTGAAATATTGGGCATAGTATAGCAAAATTGGCTAAGGGATATTAGCCAATTTTCTATGTACGAATAAGAAATATTCTTTTTGGGTTGTCATACCCCAATCCAAGATTGATGTTCAATAAATGTTCCTGCAATGAAGTCCCTAAGCTAAAAGAAATTCCATTTTGAATAGTTACACACAAAGTACTATGCATCCAAGTGTCAAGCCTAGTACCATTCCACATGACCATTTAACATTATCATGTAAATTAAGCAATGCCCAAGGACATAGTGAGGGTCCTTGGGAAAATAAGTAAACATTCTCAAAGGAACCATAAATTAATAGGTAGTTAGGAAAGTACAACCAACCCATGTGCAAGCACATGTGCAAAACATGTGAAGAAGCACAAAGGTAGGGGACCACCGTAACCGAATTTGGTTAGTGTAATTAAGGGGACAAAAACATACATAAAGGATTAATCCATGGTGGGCCTAACTTCCTAACAAATTTTAGACACTAACCTACGGCCCCAAATAGCTAAATAACCTAGGACTAACCTAATTGGGTCCGTAAGTGCACCCGACAACCTAGGACCAAAACTTTGTTGACACTAACCTAGTACTAGTTAAAGAGACAACCTAGTATCTAACCTACTATAGTCCAAAAGGTTAGTTATGGTCGTAATAACTTTGGAGTAATTTATTAATTACCCTAGGTTACCTAATTAATTAATTTATCCAATTAATTAATCAATTTAAAAGGGCTAAAACCGGAAATAAAAAGGAAATTTTAAGATTTAAGTTAAGACAAGAAAGGGACAACCTAGTACCTTACCAAAGATGGTCCAAAGAGTTAGTTAAGATCCTAACGACTTAAGGGTAATTTTGTAAGTAACCTAGCCTACTTAATTGATTAATTTAGTTGATTAATAGATTAATTTAAAGGGTCAAAACCGAAATCACAAAGAAGTTTCAAGATTTCAGTTGAGACAAGAAAAAGACAACCTAGTATTTAACCTAGGATAAACCAAAGGATTAATTACGGTTATAACGACTTAAGAGTAATTTAGTAATTACCTTAAGTTAGTTAATTAATGAAATAATCCATTTTATTTATTGAATTAAAGGGGTCAAACAGAAATTTGTATGCTAACATAGTATAATGCAAGAAACATCGTAGTACTTAACCTAGGATGGTCCTAAAGGGTTGATTATGGTTCCGATGACTTAGGGGTACTTTAGTACATAAGCTAGGTCCCTAAATTAATGAAATAAAGGATAATTAATTAATATAAATTCAAAATGTTGACTTAAACCATAGTCAACACCAAAGTTATAAATTTTAGGTCAAGTCATTATTCTCATATGTTTAGTCAACTTAGGAGGTTTTTTTATTAATTAGTAATTATTTTTTTAATTAACTTATTAATCCCTAAGTTAAAAAAGTTAAGGTCAGATTTTAAACCTAAAAACAACGTTCAAACACAAACAAATACACGACTAAAACCAGAAAACAAGCCTGAGAAAAAAAGTGAACAAAATGCATGAAAAAAATATAAAATTTCTTAGATGATTTTCAAGGTTTATTCGAGTTTTCTTCAAGTTTCGTTCAAGGTGGTCTTCGTATATTAAGTTATACATAAGGTATGGGTTTTTTCTCATGGAATTCTATCTCCAAGAGGCTTTCAAACGTTTTAAACTCACAAATTTCGAAACTAGGGTTGTTTCCAAATGATATTGTTGAACGTCCATCTCTCTAGTTATCCTTGTTTTCGATTCTTTAAGTATATAGATGTAATCTTGAACATGTTTTGATATGTGGTTCTAACTAATTTTTTATGTTCATTATTTATTAATGATTAATGAGGTCTATAGATTAGATTTGGATGGTAAAGTGATTAGTTACACAGATTAAGGAATGATATAATGCTTAGTTTTGTGTTCGAGAAACATGAAGTTGTTATGACTTGTTTATGAAGTTCAGTCTACTTTTATAGGTTGTTCATTGAATTATTATTATAAGTTAATTGAACATAAAAAGGTTGGCTTACAACAAATGAAGTTTATTTGCTCACCATATTTGATAGTTTGGTTTATGCCAACAAATTGGCTAGCAAAACTATGTCAAAAATATTATCTCCCAAAATGTGTGAAGTTATACTAATAATGTGATATTATTCTGTACATCAATGAACTCATAACGTAGGGTATGCCAATAAATGGGACAAGACCCAACATACCCTTTCCACACGAACTTGTGAACGTAATTGCATTGAATAATTAGTTATTAATTTCATAAAGAATCAAAGCTAGTTCATGGATCTATAATGCCAAAATAACTTCATAGTTTTGCCAAACTAAGCATTGAATTGTTCTTGTAAGTTAATCAAAGATTAAAAGTTCAAGTGTAGTTAAAGTTAGGCTTATGCCAATAAATTTGTCAACAACATGATTTTAAAAAAATGGAATAGAATTGGCTAATGATTTCATGAAATTATACCTTAATGAATTGCCTGCTTTATCCCAATAAAATGACTAACAATACATCGTCTAAGAGTGATGAAGGAAATGGGATATAATTTTTTCTTTAAATAATCAAAAGATTAGCTAAACTATAAGGTATACCAAACTAAACTTGAATGACTGTAACTTTGGCTTGTGCCAATAAATTCGCTATGAAGTCAGTTTTCAAATTTTCGAAGCCAATACTAATTTTGTTACAATCATATAAAGCCAAAGTATTGAAATGAAAATATAAGAACATCTATGGGAATTAAATGAATCCATATCCAAAGGCATTCCAATCATTGGTACAAGTCCTAATATGCCTAACCAAATGAACTATGGAAATATGTAATTCATTCAGTGAAGTTCTCATCGTCCATAAACGATGATATGAAGATATAAAATTAAACTAAACAAGTAACGTGAGTAATAACATAACTAATTATGTCTAAGTTAAGAAACTGACCAGAATGAGGTATTAAAAGAAGTGAGAAAAGCCTCACTTACACCTAAGCTAGTATGTTAAAATACTCACGAATGAAAGTGTTAAAATGTGTGAGACAAGCCTCATGAACACCAAAGATGTTGTGTAAGGACAATTCACATTTCATCAATGTTAATAAAAGGATGAAAATTCATCAATAGTGTAAGTTAATGTTACCTAAACGTACTCACCTATTAGAGTGTAAAGTTAATCAAGAGACTAGTCTCTATGTACGCTCTAATGAATGTATTGAGACTGATCTATACTCAATACTAATGATGAGATGAGGATAATATATTGAGTTATGATGTCTTCATACTAGAAGCCAACTTCCATGAGTATGTTTTGAATGAAATGGAACTTTAAACTAAGCTCCTATAGACGAGCTATGAGCGGTGATTCCTTCGTTCAAGAAGGGTAGAGGTTCATGTAACTCTCAGGAGATGATATTATCTGGCATGCTGGGCATCGATATCCTTATATATCCTAGTCTTGGAACCTATACTGCAAATATAGGGATCTGGCGGGGTGCAATTCTCAAATACGCGAGCATGTTTTAGGTCTCTTTTCCCGATGATTTCACCTCTTTTCAGTGTGGGGTAAACACTGAATTTCATGATGCTTACATGATATATGTCATTTAATGTTGGATTTCCTCAATGTATGAAATATAATGAAATGAACAACACCTAAGTTGTTTGTAAAAGACAATAAGGAGGTGAAATCAGATTCAAGTAATGACATTAGGTAATTCTTTGTCATTGTACTTCATGATCCCAATGGGAGTCTTAAACTTAATCCTAGGTATATCTTGTGTTTACCTTAGCCAACTAATAAATGAAATGAATAATGTGAAGTATGAATGAACGAATGAAGCAGACTCTGTGTTTGCTCAAGAAAGCCCTTAGGTTGAGGTCCCATATGTTCGGCCCTCATTTGAGATATCTGATGCTACATCAACGATTCCAAAGTCTCATGATTATGAAATTTATAATCTATAAAACATGAAATTAATGAAATCAATTGCATGATAAATAGAGAATTGCTTATGAATGCTAATGAATTTATAGTGTAAATAATGACTCACTATAAGGTAGGAAAATCATTGATTAGTCCTTGGATTACTAACATCGATTCATTATGGGTATGGGACTACAACGAATCATTGCACTTGTTAGTAAAAAATAGGACAAAAGGTGTTATTGAAACACACAACAACAAGAAGAAAAAGATTTAAAAAAATCTAAGTGTACAAAGAGGAGCTCTCGTCCTAAGAAGATCAAAATCTTAAATCTTCGCCCGAGTTTTTCTACAATTTTGTTGATGATACTTATATATTTTAATCATATAAAAAATGTGTTGTGTGCTTTTAATGCATTAAAAAAAATCATATTCATACCACAATACACAACAAATGAATTAAGAAAGTCTAGTGACCAGACTTTCCGGAAATAGCATGTCCTTTACGAAGAGCTTTTATTGATCATGCATAGATTTATGTGTATGTGTGCATGAACCCATACTTAGTACAACTGGTATACAAACCACCTACTATTTACTTTTATAGGTGCTGGACAGAGGAGATATTGACGACACTTGCAGCAGTTTCGACTTCAGGATTTCACCAAACCATTTGGTAGGTCCTCATGATTCCAAGGATGCTACAAATTTAGTCTAGCCATAGTTTTATATATAGCTAGTAGATGTTGTCCCTAGCGTTTATTTCTCACCTTCATTTCTAAGCTTTGTAATACGTCCATGTTTGGCAAACTATTAATGATATATTGATCTTTATTTTCGAATTGATTCTTTATGTTAGATAGTTGTTCTCTTATGTTGAGCTTAGTAGATGAAGTATATGGTTAATCATAATATGAAGTCTAATTATACTTCATACATTTAAAAAGTTTTTAATTTTCCGCAAATTTAATTAGATGAATGTGATGAATACAAGATGAGGCTTGTCGGCAACGTGTGAGAGGTCAACAACGCCGGTTGCGATCTAGATTCCAGAATCAGGGTCGTGAAAAACTTGGTATCATAGCATGAGGTTAAATTACCTAAGATCTAAAGATCAACACAACTATCTTACGTACTTTCTAGCTTATGGTTGTTAAGCGCGCCACAATCATGACTTAAAGACTACGCGATGATAGGAATTTCTCCCTTCTTGTACTCTTTATCGTGCTATCTAGATATTTGACACATTGTGTCAATATAATTATCTAACTTCCTCATTGTGTGAATGCATAGAAGAATACACACAACAATTAGGATTGCCAAGTAGTCTTAGGCGTCAGGCTCAAGATCTGGCCTTCATAGGAAGGGGACATAATGGAAATGCCCAACGTGGACGAATGACGTGTGGTGAGTGTGGTTGTTCTCATGGAGGTGAACGCATGGTAATGTGTAAAATCCTTCTACGACTATTGATGAGGACCAGAAGGCTATGTTAGCTGCATATCAACTCAAGAATATGGCTTAGACATGGATTTGCTTCATATGTGTTATGCTAAAATATACTATAGAAACAGGGTAGTAAGGCTTCAGTTTCCAAATAAGTTGGGCTAAAATGAGAAGGGTGTGGTTCAAATCCAATATGCCAAGGCAGATGCTCAAGCTCATCTATATTTTGTAGCCGAACCCCCCAAGAGAAACCGATTCTATGCGTTGAAAGGAAGAGAGGAATAAGAGAAGTCCACCAATGTGTATAATGGTAACTTACTTGTCTCCTCCTTTCTCATTTGTACATTATTAAATCCAGGATCTACCTTGTCTATGGTAAATCTTTTTGTGGATAATTAGTTTGACTTACTTCTTGAGATCTTAGAAGAACCGTTTCTAGTTAGTACTCCTATGGAATTGGGTCAAGTCCCTTTGAAATTAAATTGGGCATCATTAGGTTCAAATCTTAAGGCCAACAAGATATTATCTAGGGGGTTAGATATACTCTTCCTAAGTCTGGTTTATGTTTATGAAACTCTATGTTTAAGTGCTTTAGTCGATTTGGTTTAATAGGTCACTAAATGTATGTCTTATTTTTGCATTTCATGTGCTGTTTTTTTTAGAATAGACATGGTTGCAGTGTTGCATGATTTGTGTTGCGCATTAAGTTAAATGTGATTGAAAATGAAATTCCTGAATACAAAAAAATAGAGCTTCAAATAACCTTGAATTATATGCATCATCTAAATAAGTGTGAATTAGATATTAACAAAAGACAAACGTTTAAGTACAACAAAGTAAGTCACCCTCTTTGTTTAAATGATATATAAGTGTCATTCAGGGACGAATGTTCCTAAAGGGGGGGGGGATGTAACATTCTGGAAAATCATATGTCTAATGAAAAGCCAGTATGCCCTTAGGATAGCCTATTAGAGGTACATAGGCACCCCAATGCCCAATATTGACAAATACTGGGCATAGTATAGAAAAATTTGCTGAGGAATATTAGCCCAATTTCTATATAAGAATAAGTAATATACTTTTTGGGTTGTCATACCTCAATCCAAAGTTTATGTTCAATAAATGTACATACAATGAAGGCCCTAAGCTAAAAGAAAATCCATTATGAGTAGTTTCACACAAAGTACTAGGCATCCAAGTGTCATGCCTAGTACCATTTCACATGACCATTTAAAATGATTATCTAAATTAAGCAGTGCCCAAGGACTTAGTGAGGGTCCTTGGAAAAATAAATAAACATTCCCAACAGAACCATAAATTAATATTTAGTTAGGAAAGTACAACCAACCCATGTGCAAGCATAGGTGCAATACATGTGAAGAAGCACCAAAGGAGGGGACCACCCTAACCAAATTCGGTTAGGGTAATTAAGGGGACAAGAACGTGCATAAGGGACCACTCCATGTGGGGACTAACTTCCTAGAAAAATTTAGACTCCAACCTACTGACACAAATAGCTAACTAGCCTAGTACTAACCGAATTGGACCCATTGGTGTACCTGACAACTTATTACAAAAACCTCGTTGACTCTAACCTAGTACTAGTTAAAGAGGGAACCTAGTACCTAACCTAATATGGTCCAAAAGGTTAGTTATGGTCATAAAAACATACGGTTACTATAGTAATTCCCCTATGTTACCTAATTAATTAATTTATATATTTAATTATTTAATTTAAAAGGTCTAAAACTGAAAATAAAAAGAAAATTTTATGATTTTTGTTAAGAAAAGAAAGGAACAACCTAGTACCTAACCTAGGATGGTCTAAAGAGTTAGTTATGATCTAAAGACTTAAGGGTACTCTATTTAGTACCCTAGGATACTTTATTAATTAATATATCATATTAATTAATTAATTTAAAAGGTCAAAACTGATATCACAAAGAAGTTTTAAGATTTTGGTTGAGAGAAGAAAAAGACAACCTAGTATAATCCTAGGATGGTCCAAAGAATTAGTTAAGGTTATAACAACTTAAGGTTAATTTAGTAATTACCCTAGGTTACTTAATTAATTAAATTTCCATTTAATTAATTATGTTAATGGGGTCAAGCCTAAATTCATATGCTAACCTAGTATAATGCAAGAAACATCCTAGTACTTAACTTAGGATGGTTCTAAAGGGTTGATTATGGTTAGGATGACTTAGGGTACTTTAGTACTCTTCTTCGGTCCCTAAATCAATTAAATTAAGGATTTAATTAATTAATATAAAGTCAAAATGTTTACCTAAACCATAGTCAACACCAAAACTTTAGATTTTAGGTCAAGTGAACATTCTCCTATATTATGTAAACATAGGAGGTTTTTTTAGTAATAAGTTAATTAATTTATTTAATTAACTTATTAAACCCTAAGTTGAATAAGTCAAAGTTAGTTCCTAAAACTAAAAACCATGTGGAAACTCAAAAAAAATACACGGCTAAAACCAGAAAAACAAGGTTAAGAAAAAAAACTGAACAAAACGAAAGAAAAAAAATAGAAAACTTCTTAGATGATTTTCAAGGTTTTTTCTTTCAAGGTTCATCCAAGGTGGTCTTAATAGATTAAGTTCTACTTAAGGTATGAATTTTCTCTCATGGAATTCTTTCTCCAAGAGGCTATTCAAACTTTCCAAACTCATGAATTTCGAAACTGAGGTTGTTTCCCAAGGATATTGTTGAATGTCCATCTCCCTAGTTATCCTTGTTTTTGACACTTTAAATATATAGATGTATCTTGAACATGGTTTTGGTATGTGGTTCTAACTGATTTTATAAGTTATTGATTTATTAATGATTAATGAGGTCTATAGATTGGATTCGGATGGTTGAGTGATTAGTTACACAGATTAAGGAATAACATAATGCTTAGTTTTGTGTTCGAGAAACATGAAGTAGTTATGAGATGTGTATGAAGTCGAGTGTACTGTTATAGGCTTTTAATTGAATGATAATTATAAGTTAATTGAATGTAAAAATTTTGGCTTACAACAACTGAAGTTTAAATGATCACCATGTGTGATTGTTTGGTTTATTCCAACAAATTGGTTACCAAAACTATGTCAAAAATATTATCTTCCAAAATGTGTGAAGGTATACAAACAAAGTCATACCAATCTCTACATAAACGAACTCATAACGTAGGGTATGCCAATCAAAGGGACAAGTCCCAACATACTCTATCCACACGAACTTGTGAACGTAATAGCATTGAATAAGTAGTTATAATTTTCATAAACAATCAAACATAGTTCATGAATATATAATTCCAAAATAACATCATAGCTTGGCCAAACCAAGCATCGAATTGTTCTTGCAAGCTAATCAAAGATTAAAAGTTCAACTGTAGTGAAAGTTTGGCTTATGACAATAAATTTGTATAAAACATTATTTTCAAAATATCTAATAGAGTTGGCTAATGATTGCATGAAATTATACTTCAATGAATTGCCTGCTTTATGCCAATAAAATTGCTAACAATATATCGTCTAAGAAAGGTGAATGAAATTGGATATAATGTTATATTTAAATAATTAAAAGATTAGCTAATGGCTAAGGTATACCAAACTAAACATGAATGAGTGTAACATTGGCTTGTGCCAATAAATTGTCAATAAAATCAGTTTTCAAATTTTCTAGGCCAATACTGATTTTTTCCCAATCAGACATAGCAAAAGTATAGAAATGAAAATATAAGAACATCTAAGATAATTCAATGAATCCATATCCAATGGCATACCAATCATTGGGAAAAGTCCCAACATGCCCTAACCAAATGAACTATGAACATATGTAATTCATTGAGTGAAGTTCTCGTCGTCCATAAACGATGATATGAAGCTACCAAATGAAAGTAAGCAAGTAACGTCAGTAATAACATAACTAATTATGTCTAGGTTAAGAAAGCGACTAGAATGAGGTGTTAAAAGAAGTGAGACAAGTCTCAATTACACCTAAGTGATTATGTTAAAAATACTCACGAATGAAGGAGTTTGAATGTGTGAGACAAGTCTTAGGAAAACCAAAAATGTTGTGTAAGGACAATTCACATTTCATCAATGTAAAGAAAAGGATGACAAGTCATCAATAGTGTAAGTAAATGTTACCAAAACATACTCACCAATGAGAGTGTAAAGCTAATAAATAGACTAGTCTCTATGTACATTCTAATGAAAGTATTGAGACTGATGTATATTTAATACTTATTTTGAGAGGATAAATCATCTATAGAGCTATGATGTCCTCATACTAGAAGACATCTTCCATGACTTGTGAGTTGAATGAAATGGACTTTTTGATGAGCACCGATTAGACTAGCTATGAGCGGTGATGCCTTCATTCGCGAATGGCGGAGGTTCATGTTACTCTCATGAGATAAGAGTGCCCGACATGCCGGGTATAGTTCTTCTTATATCTCCTAGTCTTCGAACCTATACTGCCAATATAGGGATCTGGCGGGGTGAAATTCTTATGTATGCTAGCATGTTTTGGGTCACTTTGGACGGTGATTCCACCTCTTTTCAGTGTGGGGTAGACACTGGATTTCATGATGCTCACATGATCTATGTCAATTAAGTTTGGAGTTACTTAATCTTTGAAAGATAATGAAATGAGCGATACCGAAGGTGTTTGTGCAAGACAATCAGGAGATGAAATCAAATTCAAGTAATGACATCAGGTCATTCTTGTTAATTGCACTTCATGATCCCTATCAGAGCCTTAAACGTCATCCTAGGTATAAATGGTGTTTACATAAGCCTATAAATTAATGAAATGGATAATGTGAAGTACGAATGAAAGAATGAAGCAGAATCTGTGTTTGCTTAAGATGCCCCTTAGGTTGAGGTCCCATTGTTGGACCCTCACTTGAGATGTCTTATACTACATCAACGATTACAAAGTCTCATGTATATGAAATGTATAATATATAAAACATTAAAGTAATGAAATCAATGGCATGATCAATAGAGAATTGCTTATAAAAGGTAATGAATATATTGTGTAAAAAATGACTCACTATAAGGTAGGGAAATCATTCCTTAGTACTTGGATTACTTACATCAATTCATTATGGGTACGGGAGTATAATGAATCATTACCCTTTTAAGTAAAACATAGGACCAAAGGATTTATTGAACGACACAACAAGAAGAAGAGAAAGACTGAAAAATAATCTAAGTGTACAAAGAGGAGTTCTCGGCCTAAGAGAATAAAAATCCCAAATCTTTTCCCGAGTGTTCTAAAATTTTATTGATGATACTAAAATCTCGTAATCATATAGAAAATAATTTGTGTGCTTTGAATGCATTAAAACATATCATATTCATACCACAATTCACAACCAAATGAATTAAGAAAGTCTAGTGACCAGACTTTCTAGAAATAGCATGTCATTTAGGAAGAGCTTTCATTGATCATGCGTAACATTATCTGTATGTGCGCATACACCCATACTTAGTACAACTGGTGTACTAACCCCCTAATATTTACTTTTATTGGTGCAGGGTACAGGACAGGATGACGACACTTGCATCTGTTTGGACTTCAGCATTTCTCCAAACTATTTGGTAGGTCCTCATGATTTCGAGGATGGTAGCCATTGTTTTAGACATAGCTAGTGGACGTTGTCGCTAGTGTTTATTTCGCACATTCATTTCAAAGCTTTTAATAAGGCCATGTTTGGGAAACTATTTATGATATATTCATCTTCAGTTTCGAATTGATTCTTTATGTTAGATGGTTGTTCACTTATGTCGAGCTTAGTATATGATGTATATGGTTAATAATTATATGAAGTCTATGTATAATTTATACATATAAAATTTTTTAAATTTTCTGCAAATTTAACTAGATGAATGTGATGAATGCAAGATGAGGCTTGTCTGCAACTTCTGAGAGGTCAACGACGCCGGTTGCGGTCCAAATTCCAGAATCCGAGTAGTGACAATGTCACTCACCCTTGAAGTTGATGCGATGATTGATTGTCTCCTAAGTGAGGTTTGTCAAAAAACACTTGACAATGCCTTTTACTCAGCAAAAATATGAGCAAACGAAATTGTAGTACACAACTATCATGTGCCGGTAGGATCACGTGGCTATCCCACTTGTGCAACATAATCAAATAAAAAAAAACATTGTATTCACATGCATATATATTAACATTATCAACATGACAATTAGACAACACATTTCTCATGTTTCACACATCATTTGTCCTCCTACTGAACCTTGACTTATACAATTATCTTGCCAGGATATGGCAATCCGATCCCAATGTATTCCAAAATGTGGAAACTGATCAAAAGTGATACTGGAATGTGGCAGCTGATCCAAAATTAGCTTTCCGGCGTTGAAATTCAATCTACATTTACATACAAAAATCACAATCACAAGTACATCATAAAGATCATACATTTACATTATCATTTCATGGCTATATTATTTATCTATATATGGTACAACAAACGTTTTCAATATTTAATGAGTCATATACATAAAAATATGATAATGAAGCCAAAACATCCATACATCAAACAATAATGAAATCACAATCATTACCTATGTTAAAATAAGCTTTAACCCTAAGATATTTGATCCTTCCCTTTTCAAATTTGTTTGGTATTTTCATACTCTACAACTGATAAATATACACGGGAATCAATAGATAATCAATAATTATGCAGATACAAACAATTCTATAAACCCTAGATCAACCCTATGATCTTAACTACTCAAATAAGGGTTAATTAAACCATAGAATCTATCAAGAAACCCTTCCCTATCAATATTGACCTATTCTATTACGTTATATGGATACAAAAGTGAATTGATGCAGTGAAAATCATACCTTCAGCTTCAAGAATGGTGAAAACGAGTTGGAATAGCCTAGGTGTCGTTCTTTATCTCTAAACATCAAAAATGTCCAGATAAGTTCATTTAGGGATTTATTTAAAACATAAATTACAATTGTCCCACCACAACGGCATCATCCTATTGTAGATATGTCACTACAATGGCACAAATCCCATTGCAATGGAACCTTTTAGACTAGTGGGCCCTCCCCAAAAGTTCTATCGTTTATGTCTTGTCTCGTCCTCTGCGGCGACACCCATCCTGCTGAAGTACGATGCTACAATGAGCTAAATCTCACTATAGTGGAAAAAAGTGGGAGAAAACCCTTTTGAGGAATTTAAATTCCTCATTTTTACAACATACTGCTAACCCAATACGCTTAGAAAATATCCTTAACGCTAAGATCATTTCCCAAAGAACTATTTATCCAAATTCAATTTTGTAAACTTGTATGAATTCCTTACCTTGTTGTCTAACAAATTATATAATCAAATTCATATTTACTCGACCCGAGCTACCACATTTCCCAACACCTACATTAATCAAAAATCCTTCACATCTAGACAATATTTGGAAATTCCTTATACTACAAAAAGGTCTTTATAAACTCAATTTTTTCCCTCGTTTGCATTTGTATAGGAACAGAACCCAGTCGCTACAAATAGTACTCTTACAATGAGTTTCGTAGTGCATTTTCTATGTTTTAAGAATTTTTTGTCAATATAGAGTTCAAGATGATTTATTCATGATTAATACTTGGTCATTGCATTCTGCCACGACACAAACCATCGTGATTTGCACCCATACTATCCCTTCGGTGGGAGAACAAATAATACCATTTAATTAGAGAATATAATCTAAAACTAAGGTATTTATGTTGCGGAAGCAAGTTAAATAAACTAAAACAATATGGAAAATTAGCCTAGAACCTAAAAGTCATACCAAAACTTTATAAACAACAAATCTAAGAACAAGGGGTACAACCCGAAAAACTAAACAACACCTTAACAATAATCTGTGTCTCGAAAGAGTGGACTTAAACAAAAAAAAACTCAAGGAATCCTGGAAGAACTATCTCACCCTTTAATTTGAAAGAGTCACTGATCTTCTAAAAAGGACATTCGATAACCGCCAAAAGAATCTCTATACTTAACAAAAATACCAAGTGCAAAATAAATAGACAACCACACAGTGTACTGGTAAGATACTACACTATCCCAATAAGTGAAACCTATATGAATAATAACAATAATATAACCATGTAACATATCGAATATGAACAATAATTGATTTAAACATTCTCCATAGCATAAGATAACCCAAGAACAACAAATCTTAAAGTCCACTTGTAAAATGCATGAATAAAGTAAAATTTCACCATTCACATTAAGTAGAACCCTTTGAGAAGTCATACTCCATAGTTCATGCTGATGTTCATAACAATAAGCCAATATATTACAAGTCAATGTTCCTCTCATGGAACCGAATCCAATGGTTCTATTATGGAACACAAAACAAAATTGTTATCCTATCACAATGTTGCAATTAGATATAAATTGTTATCATGCTGGAATGTGCCAATCCGATCCAAACTGTAAGCATGTTGCAATGTGGCAATCCGATCCAAATTGTTAGCGTCCCCAAATGTGGAAATCACATAAAAACCATTAGCTTGGCGGAACGTGGTAATCTGATCCCCAATCATACACCACAACCATAAAAACAAGTACATCATCAAGATCATACAACAAGAGGTTCTTAATCGCTTACAATTATTCAATTATCCTCATTTACGATTAGGGTTATGATTAATAGAATATTCGCACGCATACATGCATCATAATGAAGAAATTAAAAAACATATATCAAACCAACATGAAATGACAACCATCATATACCTTGAATAAAACTTGAATCCCCTAAGACATTTGTATCTTCCCTTTCAGGATTCCCTACGCTTGTTCCAGGTCTACACCAACTTAATACCTTTACATCCTCCCTTATCATGCATCAATTAAGTTATTTAAATACTCAAGCGCTAAATATTATTTTATGTAAATTCAACTAATTAACAAAATGAATTCCAACAACTACCAAAATTGATCATACACACGTGTGCCATTTGTTATTAGGGATATTGACACAATCATTAGAACTAATCCTTTCTCACATAAGCATGGTAATATTATAAATCAATACATGCTACAATTAGAGATGAATCCGACAAACAAACACATATTCTTAATAGCCACACAATCACAGTTCTTAACAACATTTCCATTCCACAACATAAATTCCCATGATCTTAATCTACGAAAATAACAATTAGTAGACATCACATACTCTTTTAGAGATATTTCCAACCATACAAGCCATCCAACAACACTACCAAACTGCTAAATTTCAAAATTGAATATTACCTCTTAAGAACAAAAGAATTGGATTCAGGGTGTGTTTAGTATGAAGGAAAATGTTTTCTTATTAAGTATATATTTGACTTATTTTCTCATGTTTAATTGACAAGTAAAAGATATTTTCCTTGTTTGCTTTTCTAGAGTAGAAAATAATTTTTGATGATAAATATTTTTTTTAAAACGCAATCTCAGATTTTTTTTCGTGATGGACGTGGGGGTGAAAAAATTAAATATTGAAGTTTATTTTTATAAAAAAAAATTATTTTTTGTTTTTTTGGTGGTGGTGGGGGGGGGGGGGGGTAGGGGGTTGTAGTGGATGGGGGTCAAGGGTTGGGGTGATAAAAATAAAATTGTTATGTTTAAAATATTTTGTAAAAACATACTGAAATGTTTTTTTGATGGGGGGCTGGGGTGTCACGGGTAGGGATAAGAAAATGAATTTTGAAATTGAAAATATTAATAAATAACAAAGATAAATTATTTTTTTGTCATGGAGGTTGTAGGGGATACGTGAGGGGTCGAGTGTAATGGTGAAAAAGTGAAATTTTGAAGTTGAAAATATTTTTAAAAAAAAAAACTTAATTTTATCATGGGTGTTGGTGGATGGGTAGGAGAGTAGTAGGGGCTGTGTTGGGGGCTGATAGGTTTGGGTAGGTAGGGGGTGGTTGGAAGAGATTTTTGGAAAATGTTTTCTTTAAGTTTTGAAGGGAGTCTGTTTCCTTAAATTTGAGGAAAATGAGTTCATTTGGAAAATATTTGGCTCAACCAAACATGAGAAAATTGGAAAAGATTTTCATAAAAATGATTTCCTTCATACCAAACACACTTTCAATGATCCCACATTCAACTACAGATAAACAATACCTCAACTCAACGACAAGATGAATATTTAGATTCTCGGACAACCATAACTACGCATGGTAGATCTTCTATAAATTCTCCTAAGCAATGTAATACAGTTATAAAAAAAAACCAGTAACATACTTTATAACTCCAAGACAACACCTCATAAGTCATCTTAAATAGCCATGTATTCCCAACTCCTCCACTCAACCAATAGAACATCGTATGAATGGTACACATGATCAACCACTACGAATCTACCCACCAAATAAAAACATGTGTGACCATACCTAGTTCGTAACACTCACAACTATGTACAAAAGAAAATAGATCGTCATATAAAATTCATCGAATAACAAGAAAGGTTTTCCTTTTAAGAGTCAGTATCAATCATTTTCATTCACGTTATTATAAATATTCTTCATATATTTCCCTTAAATCTTACAATCTCACAACTAACCACAATCATGGACACTCATACAATTTATCTTACTCTAAACCAACACTTTTATTATGAAAACCTTTTTTAGGTACCTGAACAATTCAATAGTAATTAACTATATACGTCAACTCAGGTGAAAGTCCTTGAAAACGCGCATTACCTTATACAACTGATCACCCTCTCCTTGCTAATTCATTCCTTGATAAAATATATCTCTACAAATATAAACTTACAATAAAAAATCTGAATTTTAAATTAAACCGTGTAACACAATCCCCTTATCTATAAACCATATCTTATACCTTTGTAAATCACCTTAAGTGGCATCTATCATTCTACATCGGTCCTTATCCCGCAATAGTGTCGTAGCTACAGCGGCATCGAATCCCATTGCGTCGGCAATTTCAAAATAGTGAGTCCTCGTTCAATAATACATATTTTCAACTCCTGTCTCGTCGTCCACAGTGTCACCAATCCTGTTAAAGCGACGTCGTTTCACCAGCAAAACTCCCGCTAAAACGGCACAATTCGAGACAAAACTGTTTTTTTGAAGAAATTTAATTGCACCCTTTGTACAATACAATGTTAACCCACTATGACCAGAAAATACTTTTGATGCTAAAGTTTATTCCAGTAGATCTACTTACCCCAGCTTCACACAAAACATGGCACTTATCATCACTCTAAAACTAAAGTATGTACTGAAATCTTTTTCAATTGTTTTAACAAATCTGACGTACTTTTGTCCCTATTATCATAATCACATCATCATGAAATATATCACATATCTCTAAACCCAATTAACTACACTTCTAAATATATCTCTTTAGCCTTTGCGATCACGACAATAATCTTGCTCTCGACTCTCTTTAAATGTTGTAGTGAATCCCATTATACTTAGATCCTTAAAATCTATTCAAGTGGTGTGTCACAAACTATGAAAACTTCACATATAATCCCCTTATTCACCAATTATTTGGAAACCAAAATCTTAGATACCTGCAAGTCAAAATTATCATACCAAGTTTGCTTAGCCTCATTCATATTATATAGTTGCATCCCGTCACAATCTACCATGACCTCTTATTAAAATTATGGACAATTATCCTAAACTATGACCACAACTAAACAGTTTAATCAACATAAAACCTCAACTCTTGTATACTCATTTAATTCAAAGGACTAACACAACTTTTATATGTATTTTCATACTGAAATCTTCAAGTTTCTTCACCAGGTATACACAACGGGACTTGCTATACCTATAAGTTTCTCATATGGTATCAATTCACTCACTTATGGATTAAGACAAAATCATCAATCCTCATACTACCCTCTTTCGTCATAACAACAAGGTGTAATGACCCAAGGGTATACCCTAAAAATTACACAATGTATTCTACATTTCGGAGGTCTTATACAAGCCCTTTGATATCTTTCATCACATATATATTCAAATTAGTGCGGAATTAAAACTTTTCACAATAATAGTCAAACTCTTTATTGAATATAGGAATGAACTATGTCTCTTAATTAGTCGTCTTACACACAAAAAATATCATAGGGTCACGACCCTTACATCAAGTTGAAAACAAACTATAGTCTATTACAATGTCTTTTCGAAAATTAAACTATAAGCTTAAACCATGTCCTCAGACATTTGACAACATACCAAGCTACTCGAAAGAATGTCATTTCCCAAGATTCAATTTCTAAGATAATCCTAACTTGCAAACTACACCTGTAGAAATTAAAAAAACGTATGGAATTAGCACATTGAATGCACTAAGTATGTTGAACATGCAAGAAAACCATGCTAAAATGGACATTTACTTTAATATATTCTATTCATGCTCTTTTGAAAAAACCCTCATAAAACAAGTATAAGAACAACGTTAAAGTCTATATTTACCAATAAAATATATTCAAATAATCCACAAGATATGAACATATTTACATAGAACCCATTTAAACATTTAGACGCCCTACCCAAGGTTACTCGAAGAGTCACCTAAGTAAGATATGAAAAGAGCGCCCATACACATTCTTCAAGTCCACCTATGTAATCCTCAAAGGTACCCTAGATAAGGACCTTTCTATTCCACTTGCCTTCACTAAGACAACATTATTCACTAAAGCCATTTAAGAGACAAGTAAGCAATTAGAGGACTTTACATAATGGTCTTGCAAGACATAGGGAACTCACTTTAGAATTTTCAAGACCGCCTACTCGTCCCATGTATAGAAAACATCCCAGTCCACTACCTACATGTTGTAGAAATTATCCAATACTATAGTGCACATCCCACATGATGAAAATGGGCATTTGTTAATATAGACCAACCTAGATAGGTATGGAATCCTTTGTTATAAGACTCCACAACAGGAAGGCGTTCTACTTGCCAAAGGTAGAAGTAAGGAGACATCCCATGTAGGAACATGGTTTAGGGATATCAAAAGACTTCTTTGTATTCTAGTATCATAATACAAGTAGAGATACTACCACAGACATATTTATTCGGTTTTTTTTGTTCATTCTCATAGTGTTCATTCACATAAGGGTACTTAAGAATGTACCATCTCTAAGTCCTACGAACTAATAATACCACCTCCAATAAGGGGTCCACAAAGGTTGTCGATCAAGGTTCATTAGGATAGCTCATTCTTAACCTTCTTTTTCCATAGAAGGGTAACTACTTTATTTCTACTCATTCTAGTCATTCATTCTTTAATTTAAGACAAAGGTGTCTAAGCATACGAAGTCAATATATTACATTCAAGAAATTTCATGTATCAATAGGAGAGAGTTATATCTACCAATTTAATACACAACAGTCATCATATTATTTATTCAATATAACTGAAGTACAAATTAGGTACAATAACTCAACCAACACAAAATACATTGTCATTTTATTAAGACCCTTCATAGTCCTTTATCATCATATATCCTCAATTAGAGAAGAATTATAACATTATAGCACCCATACAAGATCACATATGCATAACATAAGTACCTTCACCTTATGAATTCACATATACCATACATCCTTCACTTTGTACCCTCATATATTCCATAAATTGATAACACCACAATTCACAATATAACGATGACAATGCCATGTTCATAACATTTACAGTAGTTAAACACCACCACCATAAGTGGAATTTACCAATCAATAGCAATTCGATAACAATTCTACATTAAATAAAGGAATTAGGTCAAGTACCACCTCCCAATAGACACAATCACTATCCCTTAAAATCTCCAACAATTCATCATATTAATAGAACTTACCCATTAAAATGCCCATAGGCCTAGACCACCAATTCATCCATATTAATGATTCAATAATACATACATACATACATATATAGATATATATATATATATATATATATATATATATATATATATATATATATATATCATAAAGCAAACTATAAAAAATTCCAACAATATTTAACATATAATTCAATAACCCATAACAATCTAAAAATATATTCCACACAATTGGATCATAATCAATATATAGGAATTCAAGAAATACATGGGTTCACGGAATTTCATATCATAAAACCATCAACTAATGTTGATTACTTCATAAATAATCAACTAAAACCTTTTAATGCAACAACCAATACATAGAATTCGAAATAGAGCTTTAGGATGTTTTTTTTTTATCTTTTTAAAAAACTTTGATTTTGGCTCCTTAAATGAGAGAAAAATCAAGGATAAAATCACCATACCTTGTTGAAGTTCTATTCACGAAATAAGGGTTGAAACGTTTGAGAACTCGATCTTCTTCCTTGGAGCTTGAGGATCATCAATGATGGATTAAACTAGGAGAGAATTTTACAGAGAAAGGAGAGGTTAAAATTTTTGTTAATTCTAATTTAGGGTTGGGGTTATTGATTAGGTTAACGGGTGTATAATGACCTAAAATCAATATATAATACACAACCAAAATACCAAAAACACCCCTACATTAAGTGGACCTTTTTAAACAAGACAAACTTAACTTAAATTTTAAGAATTATCCTCAATAAACAAGGCCGCATCCCAGAGTTGTTCCCTCAATATTTTTTAAAATAAATTTTGAGACAAGTAGTGTCCGCAAAATATTGGTCACGCAGACCAAAATTTTTTCCCATGGAGGAGATAGTCGGCGACGCAGAAATGCTCCTTGCATGAACAGAAGTTTGTTGCCTTGGACAGCATGTTGGCCAAAGGGTGGGTCCTCCACAAGCACCCCTAGGGTGGTCCTAAGAGATTCCTACCCGAACGTTTTGACCCTAAACATGTTCATCAAGGTGTTGCAGTCCTATTTTTATTATTTTGACCCAAACAACATGTAAAACATGCAAATACACATTAGCACACACAAAGACTAACTTCAGGATGTCTTAGTCGTTCATTGACGTTTGACTTCAAAACTCTTCATACTAACTTCTAATTCTAATATTCATTATTTTAAAACTTTATTAACTTATAAAACACATTGTAGGATCTAATTTAACCTAATTCATTTTTATGATTGTTATATTCTCCCCCAGTTATAAAAACATTCGTCCTCGAATGACACTTCAAACACTTTAAACACTTTAAAGAGTAAAGACTCAAGACTAGAAACTCAGACAATGTCACATAACACAAAATACATATAGTTAGCAAGAAAATCTATTCCACACAATCAAGAGTATCAAAACACAACAACAAAGTAGGATTATCATCTACAACTTATAATGCAATAAGACTCCAAATTTTTCATTTCCTATAGGAGGAACTTCCAAGTCCACATATTATCATGCTTATCTACAACATCATCATGTTCAAAATGCCAATATCTCATTAAACACAATTATTCAAGAACTTCATTTTTAACCATAATTACAAGTTTAGTCATGCAACATTTAGGCAAGTCATTATAGAGACATAAGTATATGAGAGATAAAATCAATTTAGATCATTTTACTATATAAACATAATCTGATGATAATATGCATAATGCAAGGATATCAATGCAAATCATTTTCTCATAAAATCCTAAACACATGAAACATGCTACTCGTAAATTCTAAGTTTAAAGCTTGAATAGAACAGAAGAGAAGAGACAAATTCACAACACAACTATCAACCATACTCCCCTACTTAGAAGGAACCCAATAACAAAAGGGGACACTATAAATTACTTCTACCTTCAATTTGATTTTCTCCCTTGTTAGATAATATCCCATTACACTATCCATACTCAAACATAACCTTAAGACGACAAGGTAGCAATACATACAACCTTCATTAACCATCAAATGTATATACATAGACATATAGGCTTATCATAACATTACAACACAAATTTCACATATAACTCAACATAAAGCATGAACATCATAAAAGACCTACACCAAGATATCATGTAAGTCAACTCTACCCAAAAAACATAAGGGACATTAGTTAACATTACATACCTTGACTTCACTTCATAGGACATGTTAAGACCTTACTCATAACCTCAATAGAAACCTACAAGTTCAATGTACATATGATGTCCCATAACCTCACATATATTTAGTTAACTTATAAAAAGATCGCAAACATACAATTCACATACGCCAAAAAGACAAGTATAGACAACTTCATACATACCAAGTAAGATCTTCGTCATATAGACTCCTTAGGACTGATGCCATACAATTCATTACAACAAGCAGAGGACACCACAATGCCATGCGTAAGAAAGATAAACATGATCATATACAGTAGAAAAACACCCTAGAACTCCCTTCAAGAGCTACTTGTGCAATGCATCGGTAAGGTCCCACACAACTGGATCATAATTATATACCATCACCTACACTAAGAAACTTTTCTTAGATTATCCTAGTTATGTTACTTATTTTCTTCCATTCTCCATTTTACCTTAGTGAAACTAAAGCCTTAATAAACACTAAGATCATGGATGCTAATAAGGAATATCGTATTGTAGAACCTTACAACAAAGAAACTACTTTACCTTGCCAAAGTCAAATATTCACAACCTGCTAGCATATTAGGTTGTAACCCTTGCTAGATCATGTGGGGCAAACATAGTATATTGAACTTGGAGGCATACATGAAAATATCAATCTATTGGTTTTGAGCCATGAGGCTATCCACCTCGTCAGGACTATAGTTAACCTACCTTCACATATTAGGAAGGGACACCCATCATATTCAAGTTCACTCGGTGATAATATAAGATTCCTTTATTGAAAAGCCTTTATTAACATTACTTTATAAAATTATGCTTTAGGAGATGCACTCCCCATATAATTAGTTCATATGTCATATATGGGAGAATCTTTTCATCAACCTAAATCATGTGAGAAAACCTTTCATAGGGACATAGCATATTAAAGAACCATCTAATTTAGAATGCCTTTGAGAACACCTTTCAAGATCCCCTCTATTGACTAGATCATCATACATGCATAAAGGACATATTTTCATGTTTGTCTACATATATGTGAGAAAACCTTTCTCATAAACTCTCTTAGACCACACATGTTAATACTTCATTTCAATCCTGCATGGGTGTATAGGTGTAACAATATGAACAATCCTTTCATTAAAACGTATTTTGACAGTAGGCATATGCATAACATACTCATACATTCATGTTCATGCACACAGATAACAACCTTGATACTATTCTATCAAGGCATCATATGTGCACTTCATAGAAAAGGTCCCATACCCTTTTACATACTAATACACCTATCAAGTCATCCTAGTTAAGGTATAAATAACATACTCCATGGACATATATTCTATATGCATAATAGTAGACACAACCGCATATAATAATACCCCTTCATTAGAAACCATGAACCTATAGTACTTGTAAGCATGCATAAGGATTAATTGTGGTATACGTTGGTTACCATGATTACATAATGGCTATCAACATAAAATTAAGTCAACCACTCCCTTAAAACTACAATTCACATCCATTCACAGACCACACATCAAAATATAGCATAGGAGAAAAGACGACTTCAAATTACATTTAAATCTCCTAGCATTAGCTAATAACATATACATATAGGGGTACATGGGTAGGGGATCATTAACCATCATTACATCATCAATGGAAGCACCTAAGCATCGCCCTTACATAGTCATCCACATGATCATAACATTAGCAAGACAACATCGATTGTAAACTAGAATAGAAGACCTGGCATCTGCTTCACATAGTGTTATCATCATGACCGCACTCATATAACATTAATTTTCCTTAAAGGCTGTGATCAACACAAGAAGTAGCCACCGCTGCCATAAGTGTAACATACCACACAATGTCATTCAAGGGAAATTCAACTACCATACTCTAGGAATTAGGACGAACTCACCAACTATCCAAGATTTGATCAACATTGATCAATTCCCAACAATTCATCATCAATTGACATAAAGGAATATAGATCTAAGTATGTCATTAAAATACAAACATAATCTATTGATTATCTAATAAAGATTACAAGACCCACATTGTATTATAATTTGAAAAATTAGAAGGATCATCAGTTCCTCATGGAATTAGATTGAATTTCATCTTAAAATCAGTAATTAATCATTAGAATGATTTTGAAATTGATTTAACAATGAACCCATTGCTAGATTGAAAGATAGGAATTTTGATCATGAATTGTCTTTGAAAACTTTTGAAGGAACTCTCTAGATGAATGGATATCTAAAGATGAAAGATTACCATACCTTACAACATGAGAAGCCCGCAAAAAAATTGGAGTAGAAACCATGAAAATCCAGCCCCTCGATTGAACCTTGAGTTTTCCCTCCAATGGAGATTTGAGAGAATTTGGAAGAGAAGATAGCTTTGAGATTTTTATTTCTAATTGGGTGTTAGTGTTTTTGATTGGGACATGGGTTAAATAAGTAATAAAACTGTTTATGACCATATCTCAATGTTACCAAAACATCCCCAGACTTATTGGTACTTTTAGACATGTCAAACTTGACTTTAAAACGATGTAACCGAATTTGGGATGTGGCTGCATGTCATGGAGGCAGCTCCTAATGCTGGCTCACATAATATTTGTGGCAATGGACCTCGTGTTTGGCACGCGATGCACATGCACACTCAGTGACAGGAATGCGACGCATGAGTAGTGTCATATTATGGTTCAACACGCTACTTGGGCAGCCTTCTTGTCCAACGTTTGGATCCTCCTCGGGGGCCCTTAGGGTGGTCCTTAGGAGGTAGTACCCAAAATGTTTTGGTCCTTAAAATGTATATTAAGATTATTGGGTCATCTATACTGTTTATGGACTTCAAAAAACATATAAAAACAAGGCAAACATGCAGGACACTCTATCACATCTCAATACGAACTTTCGAATGTCTTGGTCGTTCTTGGACTTCTGACCTCCAAACCACTTCAAATCAATTATATAAACATTAAAACTATTTATTGACATGTTATTAACATTTTTAAACACATCTGAGTTTGTAGCTACCTTAGTTCATTTTGAGGGTCCTTACAATAGTAAGACAATCTCTCACCTTTTGATCATTCTTTCCCCAGCTAAAGAAACCACTAGTACCAGCTAGACAATTCACAAAATATATATTCCCGTAATTTGAGACAGTAGGTTAATAAACTTTTGAACCATAACCTCCTTCATAGTTGGCCTTAATATTACTCAAAACATCTTGATTTAGAGCCCTCTTCTTAAACCTAGGTTGACCTTGTTCATCGGATCTTCCCTTCTTAGTATATTTACCTCTCCTTCATTGTATATACTCTTAAATAAATGGAGAATATACCATAAGCCTAGATATAGTCATGTAATTATGGAGCATTATCGTATGACTCTCTTCCTTCCTAAGATCGGAAACACCGGTCAATAACTTGCTCATATCATCCATAGTCATGGAAACCAAGGATGTAACATGCTTAAAAAACAAGGTAAACTTCAAACAATACTCTCTACACTAATGTTACCTTGCCTAAGGTTTATAAACTCCTCGATAAGGTAAAGTATCACTCTAAGGATGCTTCCTTAAAATCTTTCTATTCTATAGGACATGATTCAACCGTCCTATTGTATTTTTATTGTGTGAACCACACTTGAGCAACCTCTTTAAATTGGTATGAATAAAACTCCACCTTATCACTAAAATTAACCCCCATAGCATGGATTATGTTATTGTCACGACCCAAGTCTACATCGTGCAACTGGCCGGCAATCAAGAATCGTTGATGGTCCTTAGGCGAACCTCATCTAGGATGACTACAAGAACAAGACTAACTTAAGTATGAAGAATCATAAAACAGAGTTAAATCATTCACTCAAATAAAAAGCATTAACTTTAAATATTAACTATGAATGATAAAAACAAATATATTCAACTTGCCATAAAAAGGCAACCTTATTCTTTTAAATATTTATCAAAATAAATGAATAATACACACTTCTAAACTATACTGACTATCTATGAAGCCTCTAACAGATAATGTTTTATGTCGGGACAGGACCCACGACCTACTAACTAAACTGAAAAATAAATGAACCTCTCTGAACAAAAAGTCTTACCATGGCTAAATCAAACTCTAGATGTACCAACAAAGATCCAATGCTAATCAAGAATACTTGTGTCTGCATTATCAAAAGATGCATGCCAAAGGACTCAGTGCGTGGAATATACAAGCATGTAAGGGGAATTCTAAAGTATAATATAAGCTTGAAACTTAAATAACAAGGAAACATACTTACCTCTTTTCTAAATCATTCATTTCAACTCAACTCAACATAAAAATAAGATACTTAACTCAAGGATTCAACATTAAACTTCAAAGATATGACATTCTACTCAATGAAGAACATATTAACTCAAGATATTCAACTCGAAATAGTCCACTCCTTATACTTAACTGAACTCATTTCAATATAATGTAGTTTTAAAAAGTACAATATAAAGAAAAGTTACTTAAAAACATCATGCCAACTTTTTGTACATAACAAGGATACAAAACAACTCTAAAATGTATATGAAAATACAAATAACCAATTTATGGAAAAAAATAATAATTTTTTTTGGAGTTTCTCTAATCGACAACCATAACATAAGAGTTATAGTGATGATACAACGATCTACCTCACGCTGCCAGTGCATCCTAAACTAGGCCAAAGGTATAGGACCGGAACAACTAATGTATCCACTAGTCTATGCTAAAAGAGTTCATCCAAAAAGTATTGACCCTTTTCTACCTGTGGTATCTACATGGTTTTATGGAGACGTGAGTAATATGATCTCATGCTCGCCGCCAAATCTGTGCTCAATACTGCTCCCAATATACTAACTCTAATGTTTTGAAAACATACCTTTTCTATTCTTTGAGATTAGTTCTCAAAAACATAGCTCAAATGTATGTTGGAAATCTCAATTTCCTTGTTAGGTTCATTTAGAAATTTATTACTCTTTTTTAAAACTATCTTGAATGCTCTTTGAATATCTTAGTTTTAGTTGTTATTTAAATGTGAAAACATTTATACACTCTTTGATAATACTTTGTCCTCATATAATTTTGAAGAATAGGACTTCAAACTTTAATCTTTACTCTTTACTGTACTCAAATCTTTATGTAAAAATAAAGTTAAATCATATGTAAATGACTTCTTAAAGTATGGTTCACGCTCAATTATGAACATGAACGACTCTATGCAAGGTTTTCAATAACTATAGATATAATTCAATACTTGGAACTCGAGAACTTCAATGATACTACGCTTCTCAAGAATGCTCAACTCATAGGATTCATGCGGAGTTATGAGCATGAACTACTTACTCAAGGACTTAAAAATACTTCTCATCTAAAGACTACTTGGCTAATAGTGTTCATGTGGAATTATCAGCATGAAAAATTCAACTCAAAGACATTCTGATTAACATGCAATAGTCCCATGATTAGAATCATAATTTCAAAGGTGATAAGGAACTAAATACTCAAGATTTAGAACTCAGAGTTACTACTCCTCTCAATGATACTGAATTTATGGAACTCGTGTGAAATTTAAGAGCATGAATGACTAGACTCAATGGTCTAAGTAACTAGATGAAACCCATGTATACAAATCTTCTCATTCTCTTACTTGCTTCCTACAAATATAGATAAAATAAATGGTTTACCTCTAAGGCACAATTGAACTCAAAAGGCTTTCTTGAACTCTTCTCTTAACTCTCTCTTGAATGTGAATTATGAAATCATGAGTTTTCGTAGTGGAGGATCTAGTTGATATTTTAGACTCATGAATACATTTTTTTATCTCTCAGGCTCACTTACTTTAGTCTTGAAACAAGTTACTAGAAGATGTAGAAGACTCCTTAAAAGGACTTGAAATGACTCTCTCAAAAGGTTCAAATGAACTCTCAAAACTTCATCTTCAATTTACCTCGAATTTGAATATTAATTTATGGTTATGATTCATTTTATGAATTATTTTGTGTATTTATAAGTATTTTAAACTGTTTAAAATCAGAAGGAGTGAAGATAAACATTAAATAAGCTCAAACGGGAAAACCGACGGAAACAGAGTGGGGGCAGTCGACCCTAGCATGTCCCAAGTGTGGGGAAACAGCCCCTAACATTTGAAAGTGCATTTTGGCGCATTAAAGGAATGACTTGCTAGACCCTTGGACGCATCTGGGGCGTGCCATGCTAGCATCTTCCTAGGTGAGCTTTCGACGAATTTCGCCTCTCATTTTCTCACCCCAAATCTCTTTTAATCGATTTCTTTTCTCAAGTTTTCGTCATCTTCAATTACCCAACCTATGTACATACTAATTCACACAAAACAACACTCCAAGAAAGTAATTTCATCCAAAGAAATCATCAAAACCCCAACAAGACAAGATTTATAATGAACCGCAAAAACACCTATCAAAAACTTAAGTACTTTAACTTTTTGAGAATGAAATAACGTTGAAAATAACATGTTTGGAGTGGTGAACTATAATATGGAGTCTTAAATACCTCTTATGGATTAAAATGATGGAAAAATTCCACAACAAGACGCAAGAATCTCGACGAACCCTTCATCCTCTCCTTTTTTTCTCTTCTTTTCTCTTCTTGTGTCTTCTTGAACTCTAAACTAAAACTATAGGTGTATATTAGGATTATAAAATTAAACCTAAAAGGAATAGACTACTAAGCCAAAACTAAAGCAGAATTAAATTTTATTGAGTATGGAAAAGACAAAAATACCCCTTACTATTTTTGGCTAACTTTCTTTAAGTGGACAGCCTAACTTCATAAGATCATATCTCACTGATCCAAACTCAAAACATAGCAAACTCGGCAGAGTTGGAAAGTTAATTCAAATATATTTCCTCTATTATCTTGTTGCAATTGGATGTCCAACTCGGGCCTATATTACATAACCGACCAATAGATCCACCTTAATTCATTCTTTTTTAGGAGTTATTGTCCTTGGAAGTTAAGTCAAAACTCATACTTATCTTAACTTGCAAAATTTCAGATTTTTGATATTTCCAATTTTTTTTCATTTTGGAACTCTTAGTGATCTATATAGTGAACTGACCGTAATACTTACTAGATTTTTAATTCCTTGTTAAAACCTCCCTCACTATAATGAACAGTTTGAGTCTTAGTGAAAAAAATTACTAGGATGTTGCATTATCTCCCCCTTGGGATCATTCGTCCCCAAATGATGGATGGACTGTCAATGGAACAAATTTTTCTTACTAAGGTTTTGTTCTAATGGTATAATCTTTCAACATTCAATCTTAACCCAAATGTATAAGTTCGGATTCTATACTCCACTCTAGGAAGTCTTATCCAACACTATTACTCCTTACCACAATATTCAAGTGTAGTACTCTGAAAACTCCATTACTAAAAGAACCTCAACACAAATATCCTTCAAACTCATTGGAACTCATTACTATTTTATTCTTAAATCTTTGCTTGCCTTTTCATCTTTTCATCTCTCCCTTACGAGTAAAGCTAACACTTGAAACTTCTTTAACTGGTGTACATTGTCTTATTATGCTTTCTGTTTCAATGGTTTGGAACCCTTCTTACTGTCATTATTATATCGAGGATTTTTTTTTGAGATGAAAGTTTCAAAAATCCCTTTGTAAAGATCGTGATCATCCATGTAATATTCACGACAAACATTTTTTTGGTATTTGTGACTTACCACACTTCAGTGCGCTTATCTCAAAATTAGGGTCTCTACTACTCGCGTTCATTGCAACAACCATCTCAATATTCACCCATTCTAGGTCAATTATTCTAGACTAAATCTCAAGTCTAATATCATCACCCTTATTTTGTCATTCTCTAGGATCATGACAGTCATCTCACAATCAAGCTTGATGGTTATTACTAAACCCGAATATCAATATGATTATTGCTTACGATATTATACCTCAATACATATATCACCTTATGAAAATTAGTCATTCCTTACCTCTGATTGTACATAGTCTAATTACCATCACATTCCAATGCACAACTTAACTTAATTACTACTTACGCACTTACTGAGCATTACCTATCAAATAACTCAATCATCCTCCGAATACCATGAAGTTCTACTTTCAAAGTTCATAATCCTATATTATATCTATCACTTTATGAATGATTTTTCCTTTTTTATATATTAACCACTTACACTTGGTCATTTCAAACACATGACACATTACCATAACCCCTTTTTAGTTAAGGTATATTCTAACTCATATTGACTGGCAACACTTACTCGACCTCTTATCTTATACTCGTTACAACTCCTCACTTCTTAGTGTACCACAAAGGAAACTCTTCGTTAACAAATTATTAGGTGCATGACTCTACCAACATAGTTATACAAAACTCCATCTTGTTTTCCTAGATCCCTATACCTTTGAATATGTTCCTCTAACTCTAAGCTCCTTCACTATTATTGCTCTTGATCTCATAACTAATCCTACCTTTTCGGGTGAAAATATTACCCAAGCTCTAAGCATATTTCTTAAAAAGGATCTCGGCTAAAGAAAGGCTTAAGGAAAACATTATAACTCACTTTTTTCTCAAATGTACGAGTCATATGAACATGAAGGCATTACTCTGAAACTGAAGACCTAACTTACTGTTGGAGTATCTCGAGCCCTTGTGTAGTCTCATGTCTTTCTCCAGACTCTTGCTTAGAAAAACTCATCCATTAAGAATCTTATATTCATTCGACTATCCATCATACTTTTCAACCACCTATAGTATGATGGATAGTCGAATGAATATAAGATTTCACGAGTTAGAATATATGTCAATCACTTATATATATTTCACTATTAAGAGTATAAAATATGTTAATTTTTTTTGAAATTCCTATAGTACCTTATTCATTGAAGTGGATTCCTCACAACCATAAATAATATCCCATTGGCATGGCATCATACACACCCTAGGACTCTTTAACTCTATGCTCTGATACAATGTTTTTCACGACCGAGTCTACACCCTAGACGTACAACACACTCAAGAACTATTGTTGGTGCCCAAGTGAATTCTCATACTGGTTGAGTACAAGAGGAATACTAAATTACGCATGAAAACCTTAAAATTGAGTAGAATCAACAACTCAAATACAATTCTTTAACATTAAACGTTAGCTCTAAATAATAAAAATAATACATTCAACTTTCCATGAATAGGAAAGTTTAGTCTTTAAAACATTTAATTAAATAATTTGATATTACATACTTCTCAAGTCTAATGACTATCTATGAAGCCTCTGATTGATAGTGATGGAAGTCAATACAAGACCCACAACCTCCTAACAACATTGAAAAGTAAATTAAATTCTCAAAAAACAATGGAGCTCACCATGGATAACTTGAGCTCTGCGATGTAGTAGCGAAGCTCATGTTGATATTCTTTAATACATGTGGTTGCATCATTAAAAGGTACAGGCAAAATGGCTAAGTATATGAAATGTGCGAGCATGTGAGGGGAATTCTACATTTTAACATAAGCTTTCAACTTTAATTAAAATGAAACATACTTACCTATTTTAAAAATAAACTTAAGTTTAGAAGAAGATACTCAACTCAAGAATTAGATTCTAAACTTCAAAGTATGATACTTGACTCAACGAAGCATATATTAATTCATGATAATCACCTTAAGATATTAAACTCAAAATATCAACTCAGGATACTTAACTGAACTCATTTTAATATAAAATAGTATCAAACAAGCGCACTTTTAAGATAAGTTTTTTAAAAACATGAAGTGAACTGTGTATATATAACAATGATAAAACATAAAACTTAAATGTATATAAAAATACAATTAACTAATGTATAAAAAAATACAAGAACTTTTGTAGGTATTTCTCTAACTGACAACCATCACATAAGAGCTTTAGTGATGATACATCGATCTACCTTATGCTGCCAAAGCATCCTATGCCCGGCCAAAGGTATAGGACCTAAACTAGTAATGGATCCATTAGTCTATGCCAAGAGGGTTCATCTAAAAAGTATGACCCTTTTTTACCCATGGTGGCTACATGATCTTATGGAGACGTGAGTTATTTGAACTCATGTTCGCCCCCAATTTGGTGCTCAATATTACTCCTAAAAACATATTTCTTTTGTAATTTTAGATCAGTGCTAAAAAACATAGCTCAAAGTCTATCTTGGAAATCTCTATTTCCTTGATTGCTCATTTAGAAGGATATTACACTTTTCAGAAAATTAGCCTGAAGGCTCTTTTGAAGTCTCAGTTTCCTTTCTTATTTAAAAATGAAAATATTTATAAACTCATTAGGAATACTTAGCCCCCATATACTTTTTAAGAAGAGGACTTTAAATTTTACTATTTATTCTTTACTCAACCCAAAGCTTTAAGTCTTAAAACAATGTTTAAACATTTTTAATAGAATTCTAAAAATATGGTTCAGGCCGAATTATGGGAATGAATGACTCAATGCAAGATTTTCAATTAGCATAGGGAGAATTTAATACATGGAACTCAAGAACATCAATGATACTACAATACTCGTTATATAGTGTTCACATGGAATTATGAGCATGAAAAATTAAACACAAAGACTTCCTGATTAAGATGCAATAGTAACATGATTAGAATTATAATCTCAAACGCGATAAGGAACTCAATAATCAATACATTGAACTTTGAGATACTACACCTCTCAGTGAAACTCAATTTATAGAATTTATGCAAAAGTTATGGGCATGAACTACTAAATTCGAGCGTCTATGTAACATGATGGAACTCATGTATACAAACATTATCATTATCTTACCTATTTCCTCAAAACACAGTTCAAATATTTGATTTACCGCAATGGATTCACAATTAAACTCAAAAGGCTTTCTTAAAATCTTCTCTTAACTCTCTCTTCAATGTGAATTATGAATTCAAGAGTTTTGGTTCATGACATGGAGCATATAGGTTATATTTTATACTTATAAACTCATTAGGAACACTCACTTATTTGAGTCTTCAAACAAGTTAATAGAAGTTGTAGAAGACTCCTAAAAACAACTCGAAGGGACTCTGTTAAAAGGTATCGAAAAACTTACAAAACTTAATCTAAAATTTACCTTGAATTAAAATTAATAATTAAAGGTTATGATTAATGTTATGAATTAAATCTAAGTGTTAAGAATTATTTTAAAGTCTTTAGAATGAAAAGGAGTGACGGTACAATTTAAATGAGCTCAAACGGGACAACCGATGGACAATGAGTAGGGGTCGGCGACCCTAGCGCATTCCGGGCACGTGGAGCAAGACCCTAACATAATAGAGTGAATTTTTGCGCAATGCTGGCACACCTTCTAAGCCCCTTGGGTTCATCTAGGGTGCACCGCGCCAGCATCCCCCCTAACAAGCTTACAAGGAATTTCGCATCTTGTTTTCTCGCCTAAATTAATTTTGGTCGATTTTTTCTCAATTGTTTCTAAGATTCAATTATCCAAAATAATAACACACTAATAAAATCAAAACAACACTCCAAAAAATCAATTTCATCTAAAGAATTCATCAAAAACCCAACAAGACAAGATTTATAATGAACTTCACGAACACCTATCAAGAACATAAATCCTTCAACTTTTTTGGAATGAAATTACGCTGAGAATAACATGTTTGGATTATAGGTGAACTAACCCAACACTATGTAAGATAAGATACCTCTTAGGGATTAAACCAATGGAGAAATTCCACAACAAGACACAAGAATCTCGATGAATGCTTGATCATCTCCTCTTTTTTTCTTTTCACATATTTTTTGTTCTTTAACTCTCAACTAAAAACCTATGTATATATTATGTTTATGAACCTCAAAATAAAAGGAATAGACATCTAAAATATTACTAAAAAGGAATTAAATTTTATTGGCTACAGAAAAAAAAAATTAACACACTCACTGTTTTTGGATAACTTTCCTTAACGGGATAGCCTAACATGGAAGGTCATATCTCACTCATCCAAACTATATACATACAAAACTCGGTGGAGCAGGAAATATAATTCAAATATATTTCCTATGGTATCTTCTAGCACACCTACTTCATCCTGTTCTAGGAGTAATGGTCATTTGAATTTTACCCAAAACTAATACTTAACTTGCAAAATTTCACATTTTGCTATTTCAAATTTAGTTCTTTTAGAAACTCTTGGTGCTAGATCTAGTGAAATAACCTTAATACATAAGAAATTCTCAATTCCTTGTTAAAATATCACTCACTACGATAACGGTTCGAGTCTTAGTTTGAAAAAATTTCTAGGGTGTTACAATAATAAACCTCATCCTAGAGTTCTTGGGTATCCTCTCGTCGTCCTCACTAAGTCCATTAACATAGAGGTCATGGGACTCTAAAGATAAACCATTCCAGATCCCACAACTCTATTTTCTTGAGTTGTTTCGGCTAAGGTAACAAGAGCTCTGCTATCCTCCTCATTAGTCATGTCGAGGGGAACCACCGTGTAACACTCTCAAAGTCTACGATATAATCTAGAGCCTCACACAATGAAATAGTCCTTGAACTACTGATTTTAGGCGTAAAATAATGTATATAAATCATTTAGAATGTTTTAGTGTCAAAATTTCCATGACGTACGATAAAGTATTGAAATAGAGTTTAGTGAGCTTTGGCATGTTTCATGGGGTTTTAGGAGTCGAAAATTAACAACAAATGGAATAGTGGTGTTTAACATGTACTAGAATATTTTTAGGGTCGAAACATCCGGGTACGACTTCTCAAGGACCATTCAAAGAAGGGTCCTTGAGGAGGACCCTTCCAATTTAACCAAAAAGTTGTCAAAAGAAAGTGGCCATCGATGAGGCAAATGACAGGGCATCGCCTGGTTGACGGGGGGTCGATGGCACCGTCATCCAAAACTTAGACATTTTCAACAAAAAATCCAAATGATGAGTCACTAACACAAAACGATGGTTGTGCAGGGCGGTGGGGTCAAGGGTCGTCGACTAACATACTAACCGTAGGTCGGGGTTTCGTATGTCAGGTGTGTTAAGGGTTGTCCAATTTTAGGTGTATTTATTTAATTAGTTAGATGGTCAGTTAGGTAATTAAGGGTTAGGGGTTTCTATTTAAGTTAGTTAAGGGTCTATATAAAGCCTTACCCTTATTAAGCTAAACCAACACCCCATAATTCCCGAACTCACATCTCTAATATCTCTCTAGCCTGTCCCATCCCTAACTTCAACCTTCATTGAAGAAAACTAGGTCTCCGATTCAAGGACGCATTCCCCATGTTTTTCATCTCAAATTTCTGGAAAGATCATCACCATGGTATGTCTTAATTAATTTTTGGGATTCTTCTCCCTAAAAGTCTCTTTCAAAGATGCTTTTAAAATTCCCCAAAACTAGGGTTTCAATCTATACATGTAATAAATTGTGATAAATTATAGTCTTTTATCATTGTTTAACAAAATATTAATGTTCAATTATTGTTAATCAATCAAGATTGCCCCTTTGAACCCTTGTTCTTCCCTACTTTCATTATGTCTTGTAATTCTATGAAAATATTGAAAGATGATGATTATATCAAGGTGTAGAATAGTAATTTCTATGTATTACTTCTTCGATTTACCTATTTTATGCATTGGTTGTTAAATTGTTGGTAATTGATGTATGAAGGGGCAATAAGGTATGAAGATTGATTATGTTTGAATCCAATTATGAAATACTATGATTGTAATTCCTCTATGCCTCATGTGTGGTTGTGATGTTAATAGCAAGTATTCCTCATCCTTAACCCTAGATAATTAAATTGGTTATGAAAAGTATGCAAGTATGTTATGGTATGATTTTTATGTGATTGGAAGTAACTTCTTATTACTATGAAAAAGTGTTGAGTGAAAGGTTTATTCACATGTATATGGTCTTTTAAAGTGAAAGAATAGTTCTCACTTGTGAATATCCATGATCCCGGATGACGAATTGTTCACATAGGGGTCTAGAAGAGACTAATGTGATCTTGTATTAAAGGTATGGTGACTAATAAAGGGAATATATGTTTAGCAACGAAAGGGCATGTAAATGAGATGGAGGTCTCACATTTAGTAAGTCTGACCTGCCACATGGGTTTCTTCACGTTTAGTAAGTTCAAATTCCAAAGATATGTGTTGTCTCATTAGATGGAAATATATTTGTTAGTAAGTCAAGGTTTTTAATAACAATATCCTTGACCCTCAACTATGTTCTCATATAGTACTATATCTTAGTGGATCCACCTTGATAGCTATGTAAATTGGTTAAACCTTACGCATGTGTTAACCCTCTCTTTTCGATAGAACATGAGAATATAGGATTCCATGTACCTCAGATGGTCTCAAGTCGGTTATCGCACTATTTTCCCTAATGTAATAATAATAAGTCAAGTATGTAAAATTGTATTCGGTTTGTCTTGAAAGTTACTACATAGGGTGAGGGAGGGTATGGTATTTCTCTTACTCATTGCACATGTGGGATCCTAAGGGATGATTCCAGTAGTGAATTATATGATCAAATTATAGATATATTATGCATCTTGAGCTTTATATGACCTTATGAATCAAGCATATTATGATTAATTATGAGATTATATGTATGCATGTAGTAAGTGACCTAGTATGATACTTTGATTTGGATGGGGTTATGAGGTTCTATGCTTGGCATTGCACAAGTATTGATTTAGGTTGCTTATGTGTTGGGTTAATATCATGTTCGGTTGATTTATAATATTCCACATATATGTATGATTGATTTATTAAACATAAAGAATAGTTTTAATCAAATTGTGCTTTTTCTCATGCGCTGGTGATTTTTATTCATAGGATCCATACTTAGTACATATGGTTTGTACTAACCCATATTTCTCCCCTTTTTCCCAACATTGTAGGTTCCGTCCATTAAGTTCCTAGAAGGTCAATTGAATAGGATTTGGACTTTTTTATCCATGTGTTGGTACGTCCTCGCGTTTAGGGATTTTACCTATTTCTACATTATAGGTTTGAAGTTGTAATTTTATAGAGACATTGTTTTTCTTTTATCATTAGGATGTTGATGTAAGCCTATATTGGTGTGTTGACATTGTACTGGATATGTCTAGGATTTGTACTCGTTTAGATGATTCAATATGAGATGAAGTATTCGACTAATATTATATATCTTATGTTGTATAAATTAGAAGCCTATGTATGCTTTAAATGTGAGGAGTCCAATTGTACTCCACATGTAGTATACAAGAGGTCTATGTATACCACATTATATAGTTATATACTAAAATTTTTAATTTTCCACACTTTTTAGACTATGAGATATAATGATGAATGCTAAGAGGTTAGTCTTAGTCCTTATTGAGGATGATGTACAAATTACGTTTATGGGGTGCTCCCCGGTCGTCACAAGACTTTGTACCAGAGCATGAGGTTAAAGAAATCATAGGATTGATGTCTCATCGAACCAAGTTTACATAAAGTCCTATTCATGGGTGTGAAGCACACCTCACATATGAATGAGAGTCTATGTGATAATTAGGAAAGTCTAACATTGTTGGAAATCTTGAAGTCGTGCCTCTGGAGTCTTAACTCTACATGTACTTATCTTGTAATCTCTTTCTTATGATTATAGGTAATGAATACAAGAAGGAACAATACTTGAAGGGTCGAAGAATAGAGTATGAATGAGGCAGATTCCCCTCTAGCTTCTCAAAACCCTCAAGCTTGATACACTGAAAATTACTTCTCGAAATGAAGTAAAAGCGGTAACATCATGTAAAGAACCCACCTAGAAAGGTTGGGATCGTTCCCACGAGGAAAATTGTTCAGACTTAACTTTATTCTATTATTAATTCTATTAAGTTAATTATTTTCAAAAAACAAATAACTAAAGGGAGGTTTTGATTAATGAAAGCAATTATTTAAATTAAAGTAAACAAGTGACAGGTTCAAGTATTGGAGTTTAATCATGTAATTAGAGTAACTATGGCGTAAGTGTTCCCCAAAGGCTCCTAACTCGGTAATTCTAGCTATAACAATCCTTTCCTAGTATCTTGCATTCAAATTGATAAGTTAGGTATCTCTAAATCCATGGTCCGTCATCTAGTAAGTTTGAACGTACCACACGGTATTTTAGTAAAGAATCAAGTTTGTTAAGCATTCGGGACCTTGTAACACCTTGAGTTGTTTTCAAGGCAGGAGAGTTACATAGTATTCTAGTGATGAATCAAGTTAGTTAAGCATTCAAGACCTTGCACCACACCATTTTCAGCCTACAGCAACACCACGTAAGTGTAGCCTAAACTAGCAAAAAGTGTGGCCTTTGAGAAAAGGCTACACTTTTGGACATTCAGTAACACTTTTTAGGGGCTGCCCAAAAGAAGCGTAACCATTGACATTAGGCAACACTTTTTAAATATTGCCATCTTTGGCAACACTTAAAAAGCGTAGCCAAATAGGTATAAGGGTACGCTTTGAAGACGTGTATTAGCAACACCTATTTTTTGTTAGACTACACTTAAAAGCGTTGCCTTTTAAGATTTATTGGGCACACTTAAAAAGTGATGCCTTTTATTGGTCATCTATTGCAACATTTATAAAGTGTAACTTTATATCTCATCTATTGCACACTTACATGAACAGTTGGATGTTTCAAATACTCGATCAACTGGCGGAATTGTAATGTGGAATGCCATCAAGATATTTTGCTAGCATATCCTCAAGGGTACTGTTTTTATCAAAAAAATTCATTTTAATTTTTTGCTTGTGTCGCCTGCAAGCATCACGAAGACCAGTCATCACTCACTTCTTTCCTTCTACTGGAAGTAGAAATTTGGACTATGCAAAATAAAATATATTTAGTTTCAGTAAGTAATAAAAAATATGAATTCTCAAGAGTGGTTGTTTTTACATTGACGTATTCCCACATGCGCTTTTTAATATCATTTGGCACCACATGCCAACTAGTGTAGATAAAGCTGATGAATCTAGGATTCCTTGCAATTGTTCCTATAAAGTTGCTTAATTGTGACACTATCTTATTAGTTGGTCCCACCACTTGTCCTTTATCAAATGTCACCTCCTTTCTTCCTTCCAAATTTTGCATGAATATCCTTACATGTTGTATGTCTTAGAACTTTTTTTGATTTCGACATTTCTATATTGATGTAACAAACATTAAATAAGATATTTTTTTTGATAATGAGTTCTAAATCTTACAAGGTTTAAAACATACCTTTTGTACTACAATCAATGTCCATTTCCTCTTCTTGTTCCACACGATCATCCAATCCTTTGTTATGATCATTAATAATAGGAGTATGCATAAATTCGACATCACTTGTTGTGTTGTTGTCACATTTTGTTGCATCATCTTTGTGTATCCCTTGATCTTTTAGAAACTGATCAAGAGTACTAGCTGGTATGACTGACTTCCTCTTTACTTGTTTGCAATTCGGTAGATCAAGAATATCATGTCGTGCCTCTCCATTAACTAGTGTTTTTCCAGTCACATGTGCTGAAGCAGTAACATCTTTATTGAATGACGTATGGAACCTAGAATTATTCATAGGAAGTTTAGTTCCATTATCTTGAATGAACTCTTTAAATTTAAATAACCTCTGTTTAGTTTGTCCTTTCCCTGCAATCATGCGTGAGGTTCTAAGCTCTTCCCTTAAAGAGGATTGAATGACTAATTTTTGCCCAAGCAATTTACTCTTTCCTTGTTGTGGAGTGAAATCCTCAAAATTCTTTCTTTTCTGTGATATTGTTGCCTTCTCTTTCTAAGCTTTATCATTGTGTTCATTTGCAAGTTGTTCTCTCTTAATCTTGAATTTGTTGGCCAATTCAGCACTTGATCGGTATTGCATATCAACATCCAGATTCTTCAATGGACTTTGAGCTTTGTTTGGATTCAAACCCTTTTTCTTTAGCATTGTTGATTGATTCATTGTTTTTGCTTAGTTTAAATCACTTCAATTTGTTTTCCAATAGTAAGTAAACCTACAAAATAATAAGATTGTTTAAGTGAAAGAAGTAGCAGGACGGATTCAAATTGGAAGAACTACATAAACAAATAGAAAAAATTGATAACATATGAAACAAGAGGCCGTTGGCTGCATCCACATTTAAAAACTGGAGAGCTTCTTATTACTTAAATTAATAAAAGGTAAAGAGTTGTACCTCTCTCGGAGCAACAAACTCAGGACAACGACCAAACCAGAAGCAACTTCAAACAACGGAGTATATAAAATGAAACTAAAAAGTATATAAATAACAAACAACCAAATCAAGCAAAAATAAGCTAGAAGTATAGGCTCCTCAATAAAATAATAATCAGATAAGAAGGCAACATATTACATTCAACAGATTAGATATATTAATGTATTTTACAACAAAAAAATTATTATATTACAAAAACGGTGAGTGAGCACTATATGAACATCACAACAATAATAAAACTCATGGTGTGTCTTATTCAAATACTTCTTCATACTCGACTTCATCATCAGACTCATCTTCATACTCATTTTAAGACTCGTCTTCAAATGCATCTGAAAACTCATCTTCATTCTCATTTTCAGACTCATCTTCAAACTCCTCTTCATACTCGACTTCAAGTTGTTGATTGACAAATTCCTCGACAGGCACATCAATGATTGTTTCTGGTAAATCAGTCCTTGTTAGGAGTACTTCACCATTATCTTTTGGCATAGATGGACCCTTCAAATGTTCAGCTGGCTCATTTTCATAACTTTGTGGGAGATTAGATTCAACTTCATCACCCATGTTAAACAAGTCTCTTGAAACAGTCTTCATAACATAATGTTTATCTTGATCATATGGATCTTGCACATAGAAGCATGGGTGTACTTGAGATGCAAGCACAAAAGGCTCTTCCTGAGAGCATCTCTTGTTAAAGTAGACATAAGTAAGGCCATAAACATCTTTTTCAGCTTCATACCAATCACACTTAAATAAAATAACCTTAAATTGGCTCTAATATTTTAATTCAACAACATCAACTATTCTACCATAATAAGTCAAATCTGCAACAATCAGATTTTTATCCTTTGAGCTTGCAAAGCTTGTAGTTGAGGCAATTAGTGTAACACCACTATTTTGTGTTTTACGCCTTGCATTACGATGCCTAACATGGAATCTATATCCATTTATGAGATACCCAGAATATTTTTTTGCAACAGAATTTGGTCCTCTAGACAATTGTTTTATCAAATCAGGCACATCCTCTTGCAAAGCACGAATTTCAAACCATTGGGAGAAGTTTTGACAATGATACTTGGCTTTGCTCCATTCAGATCTTCGTGACTGATTATTTACCTCTTGCTCATGATCTCTACAAAACTTTTACTATATTTGTTAAAATAATAAATTAAATAAGATAAAAATTAATTATACAAAAGGAATGGTATATTCAAATTAAGGTACCTAATATATTCTTGAACATCGTCACAATTTCCCAATAAGTATGCATGTGCCTGACTTAGTGACTTGTCATCTAAAATGATTGGATCAGTTTTCTTTGATCCTAAAGGAACTCCTTTGTTAGAAAACAAACTAACAGGTTCTGCGTCACTCGGGTCAAATTCATTATTGTTTCGCGCTCTTCTATTAAATCTGGTATGCACACCCCGATGCAGATATTTTGAGAATAAATTCATGCAATCAATTGACACACGTGTCTCTGCTATGCAACCTTCTGGAAAACGCCTATTGCAAATGTATGATTTGAATGTACCCATTTCTCTTTCTGTGGAATACATCCATCGATTTTGCACAGGGACGCCTAATCTCACTTCATTCACCAAATGAATAGGCAAATGAATCATGATATCAAAAAATGAAGGAGGAAAAATTCGCTCCAACTGATTTACTGTTTCTATGATCTCTACTTCTAAGCAATCACGTTCCTCCAATGTGATTACTTTTTGGCACAAATGATGGAAGAAGGAACTTAGACAAATCAAAGGAATAGCCACATGATCAGGAAGAATGCTTTTAATTGGTATTGGAAGCAAGTAATGTAACATGAAATGAGCATCATGGCTTTTATAATTAGATACCTTTTTTTCATCCAAGTGCACACACCTAGATATATTGGAGGCACTACCATCAGGTAGCTTGGCTGTCTTTAAAACTCCACAAAAGATGAATTTCCCTCCATTTGTCATTGAGAAGCACGCCTATGTAAACTTTGTTCTCTTACTATCTTCTCTATCTTGTGGATGAAGATTCTTCCTGATTCCGATTTCTTTCAAATCATACCGTGCATTTGCATGATCCTTTGTTTTTCCTGAAATATCTAAAAGATTTCCAAGTATGCTATCAACTATGTTCTTCTGTATGTGCATTACGTCAAGGTTGTGACGTAACAAGTTGTGCTGCCAGTAAGGTAAATCAAAAAAATTGACCTTTTTTTCCATGGGCCATCATTTGATCTCTTTTTCTTCTTCCCAAACACATTTTCAAAATCACGTAAGCAATTAAGAACATCAATTCCCTTTAAAGGAGCGGGAAGAGGCCTAAATTCAGTTTTTCCATTGAATGATCTTTTGTTTGATCTCCATGGATGATCCATATAGCACATTTTATGACTATGTTTAAGATAGCGAGAATTAGTGCCATAGTTACAACAAGGGCAAGCAAACTTTCCTTTTGTACTCCAACCAGATAACATAGCATATGAAAGAAAATCACTGATTGTCCACATTAGAGCTGCCCGCATTTGAAAAGTTTCATTTCTGGAAGCATCATATGTTTCAACCCCAGAATCCCATAATAATTTTAAATCGTCTATCAATGGTTGTAAGTAAATATCAATGTCATTTCCAGGTGATCGCGGTCCAGGTATAAGTAAAGAAAGTATGGAATATTCAGATTTCATGCACATCCAAGGTGGCAGATTATAAATCATCAACATAACTGGCCATGTGCTATTATATACTCATGGTTCGAAATGGATTGAATCCATCACTTGACAAGCCAAGTCTCATATTGCGACAATATTATGCGAAATCTGGATGCACCCTATCAAAGTCTTTACATGCTAGACCATCAGCGGGACGCCTTAAATTTCCATCTTTAGAACGTTCCTCTTCATGCCACCTCAAAGAATCTGCCGTTTTTGAGCATATAAATAGCCTTTTCAGTCTAGGAATTAATGGAAAGTGTCTCAAAGTCTTTGCAGAAACTCGATGTTGTTTTTTTGAAGACTCAAGCGCACTATCAACTTTAGGATCTTGAATATATCGTAAAGCTCCACAAGTCATACAAAATTCGTCATCCTTATGATCATTCTTGAACAACATGCAATCATTTGGACATGCATCAATTTTATCATAATCCGGACCAATATTCTTAACCATAGACTTGGTTTTATTGTAAGACTGAGGAATGTTCAACTCGGGCATCGCCTCTTTTAATAATTGTAGAAGAGAAGTGAATGATTCATTGCTCCATCCATGTAAACACTTCAACAAATATAAGCGGAGTGTGAATGATAATTTAGAGAAACCTATACAACCAAAATATAATTCTTGGTTTGCCTCTTCAAGTAAGCTATAGAATTTCTTGGCATCTTCATTTGGACCATCATAAACTCCTCCAGCCGGTGCAACATCTCTAAAATGATCATTCAACAACCCATCAATATCATCACACGAGTAATCCATATCATCATCAACATTCAACTTGATATCCCATTCCCCGTGATTGATCCTTCTAGTATAGCCTTTAACGAATACATGGCATATTAGATGATCATACACTACATTCCTTCGGTTCCAAAGAATATTACAACATTTCGCACATGGACACTGAAGTTTCTCTCCATGAGGATCTCCATAAGAGTAAGCAAAATCTAGAAATGATTCAATGCCATCAATATACTCTTTGCTATACCTTGCTAAATTCATCCAATCATTGGATGGGATATGTGAACTCTTAGAAGAATATATCAATATTTAGTCTTTCAGCAATAATCATTAACCAGTTAACAAATAAGTTTTAAAAGTCACGAGTAATCTATCAGTATCATGTGTTATGAGATGATAAAAGTTTCTTACCTAGTCATGAGGCTTTCGCTATGTCAAATCAAACCTTTAATCCTCCACAAATATTTTTCAATGTTGATGTTGCTATAAATGAAAAAATAAGTACAGTTAATAGGATATACATAAATCTGTCCATAGATAAATGCGGAGATTTTGATCGAAGAAATGCAGAAGAGACTACCTACGGAGCTTGTGACGGTCCGTCGTGCTTGTGACGGTCCGTCGTGCTTGTGACGGTCTGTAGGTGGCACCGTAGTGCACTTGCTGAAGGAAGATATGGAAGTCTGTCTCAGACTAAGTGCGGGGTTACGGAGACCACGACGGTCCGTCGAGTGTGTGACGGTCCGTCCTGCAGGTTTGTCATGAAGTACAGAGAAGTAATCCCAGTACCCATATTCTAAGAGTTTATGTGTTTTGGAACGGAGACCCTCGACGGATCGTTATGCTTGTGACGGTCCGTAGGTGGCAGCGTAGGGCAGCTGCTGAAGGAAGGTGGGTAAGTCAAATGTGGGGTTATGGAGTCCACGACGGTCCATCGAGTCTATGACGGTCCGTCCTGCAGGTTCGTCATGATGTTTATAGAAGTAATCCCAGTACCCACCCTTTCTGTGAGTGCAATCAATTGGAATTGTTGAAAAGTGAATCAAGATCATAGACCCCCTGTTACCACCCCAAGTAAATCTAAGAGAGAACAAATGGCTCTAGCAAAGTCAACCCAGGAGAGAACTCTTACGGATTTTGTATAATAGGAATCCAAGGAAATCTAGTATATGCAGAAACACAAAGCATAGGCAACACAACAAATATTGAAGCTGAAATCACAGCAATTTGGAAAGCATTAAGTTATTGCAAAAGGTGTGGGATCACAAATGCCATTTAAGAGACTCACTCGCTAAGTCTTAAATACTATGAAATGATTCTAACAACTTCATACTACGAGGTTATCCCAAAACATTTCGGAATACTAAAGTTACTATCTATACTTGAAGATGCACTAGAGAAACAACAAAATGACTTCTTCACTCTTCAAGACATACAGTCGGAAATAAAAAAATTGTTCCAACAAACATAGCCAAGACAAAATTATTGTGATTAACAAATGAACAAATAATGATTAAGACGAGCACAGTAAAAAAATTAGCGACTATAGTTTAAAACAAATATTATAGCAAGAAAGATCTTAAACATGGAAAAGCAACAGTACCAGCAATCAGAATAAGGACAAGGAAAATCTTAAGCATCTGCAGAAATTAACATGAAAAGCAAAGGAAAATCTAAACGTTTACGAGCTACACTCTAAAAATCAACTGAGTTTCAGAAAAATCAAAAAAGTTTCGAAAAACAGACTCGTTCTTACTCTTAAAGAAATCGTTCTTACTCTTAAAGGAATCGTTCAACTCTTCAGCTCAGTTCATCAAATCTTTAGCTTGTATTAGAAAAGAGAACTACTTATTCAGCTATCTTCACCTCTCTTCACTTCGAACCTTTGGTTCTTCAGCTTGTACAGGAACCTGTAGTTCTTCAGCCAATTCTTCTGCTGAAAAGAGAAACGTAAAAAGGAAAGCTGAAAGAGGAAAGCTGGCTGAAAGAGGAAAGCTGAAAGAGGGAAACGTGAAAAGGAAAACTGAAAGAGGAGAGTAAAGTCTGTTTTGTTAATGTTTAATTTTTTTGGCCAATAAAAATGGGAGGGAGTGATAAAAATATTGGAGGGAATATAAAATTTTAGTGAAAAATTTTAAGGCAGCACTTATAAAGTGTTGTTTTTGTAATTATAAAAATAGGACATTTTAGAAGTGTGGTCATATATGTAAATAGGTGTTGCCAATTATATCATACTTTAACAACACTTATAAAGTGTATCTTATATTATTAAATAGTACACTTTTTAAGTGTTGCCAAAATTATTGTAGCTAAAAGTGAAAATTTTTGGCTACGCTTTAAAAGCGTTCCCAAAACTACTTTAGGCAACACTTTACAAGTGTAGTCCAGCAAAAGTGTGGTCGTAGACCTAAAATGGTGTAGTGTTGGAACACCTTGAATTTTTTAAAAGCAGGAGCATTACATGGTACTCTAGTGAAGCTTCAAGTTGGTTAAATATTTTGAACTTTGTAACACATTGAACGTTTTTTCAAGGAGGGAGTGTTACATGGAATTCTAGTAAATCTTCAAGTTGGTCAATCATTCGAGACCTGCAACACCTTAGGGTTTTTTTCAAGTTGGGAGAATTACACGGTATTCTAGTAAAGACTCAAGTTTTTGAAGCATTCGAGACCTTGTAACACCTTTAGAGTTCTCAAATTGGTTAATCATTCGAGACCTTGTAAATCCTCAAGTTAGTGATTTTCAAGGCATGGACGTTAAGCAAACCCCTTCATAACTTATGATCAAATGTTTGTCTGATAAATCTATCTATTGTGTATCCTCCGCAAAATATTGCTTGTGTTGATCTACCAAAAAACAAACACAAAAAAATAAAAGAAAAGAAAATATAAGTAACGGAGAAATTATTACCCGTCAATATGCTTGAGACTCAGAAGGTATGCTATGCCAACTAAGTTAGACTTGAGACAATATTTTTCTTGGTAATAATAATCATTGAAGTATAGTTTCCAAAGATCATAATCCTCTTGGGTGATGACGCTCCAACATCAAGATATCAAATGTTTTGCGAGGCCATGAAGATCTTAAATCAACGATATGACAGAATTTAAAGTTAACTTTAAAAAATCATCTAGAAAGACTCTGAAAGTATTATATATTTAATTTTGGATATGTTGTAGGACTTTGTGTCTAAGTCCAAAATAATCAATATGCTTTCAATTTCGTCGTTCCAACGTCAATACATGAGAATTTAGTAAAGCCAGATAAATCTAGAATTTTCAGCATGACAGAATCTAGAGCTAACTTCAAAAAATCATCTAGAATGATTCTCATGGTATTAAATCTTGAATTTCGGATATGTTGTGTACCTTTGTGTCTAGATTCGAATTCATCAAGTGGTTCGTGATTTAGTCATTCCTACATCAAGACACGAGGGTGCATTTGTAGACATTGAAATTTTGTGAAACTCAACAATCTGTGTTCGATTCTAGTTGCGACTCTACAAATTGTGTTCAACTCTAGTTAGAATTTTTGGAGGCTACTCAACCCTAAACCCTAACTTATGCATACATAAAGGGTACTAAATTCCCTTAAATGTCGTCTCCAAAATTTTGATAAAAAGATAAAAATCTCAAATACTCCGCAAATTGATGGATTATTTCTATAGAGAGGCTAAATCTAAATCATCCTTGTTAGAAAAATACGCAATTAACGATCGTCGATTCATGGATAAATCTTAGGAGGTAGAATCGAGGGATCAAGATAATTGTACCCGTAATCTATATTGATTAACAAAATCATATTTCTTCATATTTTGTTTGTATGGTTTATTTATTTTTGATATATTTTATTTTTTTGCAAACATACCTATTAGTACGATTTAAATATATCAACAAAAATATACATTGTTTAGTAATTTAAACTTTTAAATAAGATATTAACTCAGTTCAATATGGTAACAGAGCACGTAAAAAGTCATCTATAAAAATCTAAACAAATAATGTCTAAATCCAAAAAATAAACTTGTAATTCTATGATATATTTGCATCAAATCACTTAGGGGTCGTTTGGTAGAGTATACGAAAATAATACCCAATAGAGTGTATTAGTAATGCAAACATTAGTAATGGATGTAATATATATACTTGCGCATATATTCTTTCTTATGCATTATTTTGTTTCGTGTATTAAAAATAGTATGTTTTGTATAAAAATATTTATTTACATAAGTATCATTTTGTATTATATGGTGGAAAATAAGTAAAAGTACTTTTGAGTGTTGAGTGACTCTTTGACCATATTAATGCATTCATTAAGTCCTTTGTATTACTGATACCATGGATTTCTAGGTATTAGTAATACATAGAATTAATACATACATTATTTTTGCTAATACACTCTACCAAACGATCCATAAATGTAATAACCACGCATGATCAATTAATGAAGACTAACCCTCTAATTTTTTACATTTAAATTAAATTATTAAAAATCTATATGAATATCATATTGAAATGAATGTTTTCTTATGATTTTGATATGAGGTATGAAATCATGATTTTATATTAAATATTCTATAGTGTGCCATTGTTAAATCGCATTTCTCCATATATTTTTTATGAGAAAATGTTTTGTGATTAGAAACTTTTAAATAAACATAATTTTATAAAGATTCACTTGTCACTAGTAGTAGTAGTTAGTTATCCTTTAATTTAATTCTTTCACATAATAGAATAATCTCTTCACGCCGAGCATGAGTCCTTTATTAAAAAGTTCAAAATGATGGTTTATTAATTAAGTTATAGGTCACGTGTTGCATTAAAATAATTGAAATCAGGTTTTGAAATTTATAATCATATTTTTGTAGAGAAGTTAGTCAAAAATCGCATTTTGAAATATTAATTTGAAATCAACATATCATAGCGTAGGTCCAAATACAAGCTTAGAATAAAAATATTGTATGACAAATATACTTCACCAATATTTTTACTACTCAATTAGAATATATATGAGTTAAAATAGAGGATTATGTCTTCAAAAAAGTAAAATTTTGGACATGCAATTTCATGTCGCAGTTTAAACTCATGAGATGAAATCAACATTTCGACACGTGGTTTTACGCTGATTTCATAATATGAAATCTCAAAATTTTCAAAAATCGCTATTTAGAAATCTTCAATTTCAAAAATAGCTCTAGAAGTTAAAGTTTTTTGAAACAACCCACATTTATATTTACTAACCATTTATTTCGTATGTATATAAAATATATAATCCATATCATTACTTTTAAAACCATTTACATCTTATACAACAATTATTTTTATCAACATCAAATTTATTATTATACTTTAAATAAATTCATACTCTACCATTTATATTAACAAAATTCTGTATTTATTATTATTTACAAACAAAATTAAGCCACAAATGACTCAAAGCAACAATATTAGTTTATAATATGGGTCATATAATTGAAAATACAAGTTCAATTTAAGAAGATTATATGTAGTATGTAGGATAATTATATCAATACTAGACACTACACCAAATATTTAATTTCTTTTTTGTTCAAAACAATTTTGTTCAATAAATTTTCAAATATTTTAGAATAGATTTGTTATATTTTATTTAAAAATAATAATAAAAAATGAAAAAGAAGCGACGCCTGGTTCGCCAAAGTACCCCCGGGGAGCTGCTGGAATAGCAGGCGACCCATGTCCTGGTTCTGTTTCTGGTTGATCCACCGACGTGCCCTACAACCTTTTTTTTCAAGGTTGAGCTTTTTCAATTGAAGCTAATGCTATGGTGCCCTTTTATGCGATTTTGTAAACTTTTGCTAATTTGATAAGATTTTATAAACAACTGAGACAATTCTAATAGTTTTACAAGTTATACGATTTTATTATGAGAAAACAAACAACATAAGATGTCCTAATAAAACATCAATTTTTTCTCGTAGTATCAAATCATGATAAATATCTCATATATATATTAATGGATGTATAACATGTCGTTATGCATAAATAGTTTCTCTAATCATATAACAAATTTATATATATATATATATATATATATATATATATATATATATATATATATATATATATAAACTTACTTAAATAATTTTAATTTGTATATATCTTATCAAACGTTTTGTACAGATATTAGTTACGCAAAATTACTAAAATAAATTCATTTCTACTATAGATATTATCACCATAATGAAGATTATTACACACATTATTTAAGAGAGTCTAAACACGAAATGAAAAAGAAACAAAAAATTTTTATTCTTATGTCATTAGGAAAAAAAATAAGAAAAAAAATCAATTAAGGCTAAACAGTTCAAGCTCAAATTCAAGTGGTGATATGAAGATAAAATATGGGATATCCCTTGGGTCTATTTGGTAGATGGATGTCGTGAATTTGTTAAGAAGGGTGATGATGGAACTAAGAATCATATATTGTGTTAATTGTGGATATTTTAGGAGTATTCATTGAATGAATAGTCAAATCATTGTATTTCCCTCAAATACATCGATCTCGTTCTTTCACCCACACGCTAATCCACCTGGTGGTGGAAATTCACCTTCTATTTCTCATCCTTTTATATCCCAATTCGTGCCAATTAAATACATCAAAAAATCCTTTTCTACTACGATCCCTGACCTGATAAAATCTTCCTTTCATGAGAAATTTCTTGGTGTCCTTTGCTGGTGTTATTAATAACGACTAATATTAGTTATGAAGCAACATTTATTTTATTGGAAAAATGCACAAGTACCCCCTCAACCAATGCCCAAAATCAAAGAGACACACTTATACTATACTGAGGTCCTAGTTCCCCTTGAACTTATTTTATAAGTATTTTTCTATCGCTTTTCGGCCTACGTGGCACTAGTTTGAAGAAAAAAGTCGACTAGAGTTGGGCCCACATAATAGTGTCAGGGAGACCGAAAAGGGATCGAAAAATTATTAATAATATAAGTTCAAGGGGGTTATAGGACCTTATATAGTATAAATGTGTCTGTGATATTTCGGGCATTGATTGTGGGAGTACTTGTGTGTTATCCCTATTTTTTAGGATAAAGTTATGTAAATTAATCTTTAGTATGTTTTTTTTTACATTAGTAAACCGAAGAATAAAATAATGTTGAATTTCTGAAGTTTGTTATTTTAATGAATTGCGTGAGTTTTATTTTCATCTGGTTATCTAGTTACATGATGAGTAAAACCGAGACTTGCTTGATTAATTGTTTTATGTAATATTACAACGAAGAAAAAAAGGGGTAAATGTGCATGTTGACTATGACATTAATATATTATAATGTTTCATAGCTTTGTCTTGTATTTATTATATTTTTATGTTTTTTTGCATAAAATACCTTATTAGTTAAGTATCTAGAAAAGTATAAATTTTATATTAGATTCTTATGAGTTTTTTGTATAATTATTTAATTATTTTTATTTTGAAAAAAATGTATTTGTTTCACATTAAAAACATGCTTTTGTTTTTTAATCTGGAAAAAAAATTGATAATAAAATATCATGAACATTTTTGTATCAACTTAATTAGATTTTTTGGGATAACGCACAAGTACTCTCTCAACCTATGTCTGAAAACTCAGAGACACACTTATACTATACTAAGGTCCTATTACTCCCCTGAACTTATTTTACAAATAATATTTTAGCCCTTAAGTCTTACATGACACTATCTATTGGGCATAATGCTGGTTGACTTTTTCTTTCAAAATAGTGACACGTAGGTCGAAAAGGGGTAGAAAATTAATTATAAAATAAATTCAGTGAGGGTAATAGGACCTTACTATGATATAAGTATGTCTCTGAGATTTCAGATACAGGTTGAGGGGGTACTTGTGCATTTTTCCCAGGTATATATTTAAAAATAAAAAGTTATTATCAACTTTTTATAATTTTTTTTAGTGCCAAGCAAATTAAATACTAAAAAACATAAGAGGTGTGAATTGTAAATTTCTTTACAACATTAATTTATTAATGAATGCAATCACATACATATTGTTTTTCAGAACATTAATTACAATACATAAATAAAGTTATCGTTTATTTTTTAAAAAAAATATTTTAAATTTATAAAAATAAGAATTTTTATATTTAGATTTGTTTTAGAAAAGGATGAATATTTTATTTGGATTGATATGTCACATCTTCCACCATGTTTAATCAAGATTGAAATGTTCTGATTATATTTTTCAAAGATGTACCTCACCAATTACATTTATGTTTTTTTGTCCTATGTACTAATATGTAGATGCTTTTCATGATATTAAATTCAGAAATAATAATAATAAAGGAGTAGTAAAATGTATTTTTAATTATTTTATTTCAAGTTTAGTTTAGTAAAGAATAAATTTTCTTGTATGTGTACCTTATAGTAAGATTAAATAAATATAAAAAATATCTTTTCATTAATAATTGTGAAAATACATAAGTACCCCCTTAGTCTGTGAACGAAATTTTAGGGACACACCTTAACTAAACTAAGGTCTAATTACATCCAAAACATTTTTTTGGTAATTTTGTCCACCTTTTGGCTTACGTGACATCCAAATATCTCCCACATGTCTCAATTGCACGTAGTCACATAGTGTGTCACATAATACAAAATTAAAAAAATATGTCTGGGGGTATAGGACCTTATTTTAGTTAAGGTTTGACTTAAAAATTTCGGTCATAGTTTAGGGGTACTTACACCTTGTCCCTGAATAAATTAAAACTTTTGAATAAGATTTTATCTCAATTCAATATGGTATTAGGGATAGTGAAAATTCATCTATAATAAACTAAATAAATAATACCTATCTAAAAAAAAACTTTTAATTAAATATATATTTACATGAAATCACTAAATATAATAACAATGCATGATAAATTAGTGTAGACTAAATATCTCAATTGTTACTTTTATATTATGTTATCAAAAATCAATATGGATACCATATGAGTCTAATATATTCTTAGGGTCGGTTTGGACATAAAATGTGAAATCATGTTATGGTATCAGAATATTCTAAGTTGTCGCATCGATATATCACATATCTCTATATAATGTTTTTTATAAATAAATATTTTTTGATTACAAACTTTCAAATATACATGATTTTATCAATATCCATTAGTAGTAGTAATTAGTTATTCTTTAATTTAATTATTTCACATGGTAGAATATTTTATTCATGCCGAACATGAGTTCCTTTTTATAAAAAATCAAAATGATGGTTCATAAATATAAACTTATAGATCAAGTATTGAGTTAAAAAAAAAATTAGGGTTTGAAAATTAAAATCATACTCTTTTGGAGATGTTAGTCTCAATCGCATGTCCAAATAGTATTTTCAAATCAAGATAGTGTATGTCCAAATACAAACTTAGAATAAAAGAGTTGTATAAGAAATATAATTTCGCCTCTGTTTTGCATACTCAATTAGAAGAATATGAGTAGAAATAGGAGATTATGTCTTCTAATAAGTGATATTATTGGTCTTGCAATTTCATATTGCAATATGAAATCACGATATGAAATCAACCTTAGACATTTGATATTACGCTGAATGGATATCCTAATATGAAATTTCAAATTCTTTAAAAATCATCATTTGAAAATTTTCAAATTCAAAACTAGACAAATAAGTTTAAAATTTGTAAAAACAAACCACATTTATATCTACTAACAATTTATTCATATGAAATATAAATTATCTAATTAATACCATTATTTTTAAAACGATTTATATCTCATAAACAACAATTTTTACCAACATAAAATTAATTATTACTTTAAATCAGTTCCTACTCTACCATTTATTTTTAACAAATTTATTACTTTTTATCAAATTGATTTACTAACAAAATTGACCAACAAATGACTCAGAGTGATAATGTTAGTTCATATTCTTAATCATATAATTGAAAAATGCAGGTTCAATTTGAGAAGATTATCTGTAGGATGTGAGATTGTTATATTAAATACTAGATACTACAACTTACGTTTATTTATTTTTTTAAATGAAATAAGGTTTGGTCAATAAATACTCTATTATTTTAGAATAGTTTTGTGAAATTATATTATGCTATTTTGTATACTTTTTCTAATTTGTTAAGATTTTATAAAGTGAGACAATTATTGTTTCCGTCGAGGCTATATTTTACTAATGATGAATAGCATACCTCTTTCAATTTACAAGTAATTCTAGAGTATATTCCTGCAGTTACAATGTCTATAATTTGCCTGAAAACAAAAGGAAAAAATGGATAAGTACCCCCTGAACCTATGTCCGAAATCTCAACTATACACTTATATTATACTAAGGTCCTATTACCCCTTAAACTTATTTTATATGTAATTTTCTATCCCTTTTCGGCACACGTTGCACTATCCTTCAAAAATGTCAACCAGCGTTGATCCTACAAGATAGTGCCACGAAGACTGAAAAGGGATAGAAAATTATTAATAAAATAAATTCAGGGGGTAATACTACATTAGTATATTATAAATGTGTCGATGAGATTTTGGTCATAGGTTGAGGGGATACTTGTGCATTATCCCAAACAAAACTGAAATCGAAGATTTAAAAGTTCATGTTAGTCTCAAAGGGTACTATAATATTTGATTCAATCAATAAAATAAAAATAGTTATATTAAGCAATATTTTACACACAACCACAACAGAAAATCAGGTCGCATATTTCTCTACCTGAAAAATAACCATACAAGCTCTCACTGATTGTCTTTAAGTATAAGAGAATAGAATACCTCCCTAGACATGTGTGTAATTGAGGTAAAAGTTCACTTCCATGTTCTCCCTTTTAATGTAATTATAAAGATCAAATACAGATATTGTTATTTCCCCTGTTAATCCACAAAAATATCCCAATTAAAATTGAAATTTTGATTTTAAAAACTAACACTTGTACCACCATCAATTACTTCACATACGTTCCTCATTAGAATCCGTAATCTGACACATCCTTTCCAAACTTCTGGTCACTTCTCACTTCTCTAACTCATTAACCATTTATCGAGTGAGAACATCAATTTTTCTATTGCAGTCATGACATTAAAAAGTATGAGATAAATTTGTTATGTATGTAGTAAATTTATCTCAAATTCGTCATCTTCTTCAAATATGGCTAATCATCATATAAATGGAAATTTTATCGCCAAGGTTATTTAAAGGAAAGGGGATAAGTCAATTATGGATGATTTAAAAGTGAGCAAGACTTGGTATTAAAATATTTTCAATATTCTAATCATTAATGTACATTATTTAGAATTATTTGTCCATATTTAAGGTCCATCCAAATTAATTATCTCATCATGCCTATTTGATACAATTCTAGTTTAAGTAATCCACCAAGATAAAAACATAAAAAAGAATTGACAAATGAGAGAGCCTTTTTAAAAATACCATTAGTAAGGCAATAATTTAATCTATATTATATGTTCACTCCAACAAAGTTATATTCAACTGACATGATGCAATAGGAGCTCAAGTATCAACTTATACCTTCAGTACACCAGATAAGTTAAGAGAATAAATCTCGAGATGCGGTTTAGAAATAACATCATTTCATGTTTGGTTATATTTAACTGATATGATGTAATAGTAGCTCAAGTATCAACTTATACCTTTAGGGTCATTTGGTACACCAGATAAGTTAAAAAAATCAATCTCGAGATAAGATTTAGGATTAACTTCACTTCATGTTTGGTATGAGACATCAACTAAATCATGAATATTTTATCCCACCATTTGTACCAACCAACCAATGCACTTCATGCATTGTATGATATAAGGAGCAGACATGAGTCTCAAACTAAGTAAACAATTCCTACACCCTATTTTGGTTTGCATGAACATCTTGGACTTCTCTCTTTCTAAGAACATGTACTTTCATTTAGAAAAACTTTTTTATTGCAAGTGATTAGAAATAACACAGACATCATGTACAAAATAAAAATATTGGATTATTATTTTTTCTAGAGGAACATATGGTGTATGTCTAACCTTTTGATAACCATTTCTCTTGATTTTTCTATCCCTTCTCCCGCTTCCCTTGTTTACTCAAAAGAGGGAATGTCATATTGAGAAACCTAATTGTTGAAAATGTAGAATTAAGAGTTAGTCGGAAAAAAAGGATGACGGGATAGTAATTTATAAAGTCGACAACTTCTTAGAACCAATTGATCAAAATAGAATCTGCAGTACAAAATCCATGTAAACATCAAGTGTATATGTGATGAATTGCTGAAGTAAATAAAAAAATACCAACCCAACCAAAGAGTTAAAAAAAAAAGAAAAAATGAGAAGATGTGACCATAGATATTCAACAAAAGGGTATCCAAGAAGTTTAAACTCTAACAACATAGTTACATTGCACTCAACTGACAAAGATAAAAGGAATATATAATCACAATAAAGCTTTTTAAGGTTCAAGTTTAACCTTTCAATCTAATAATGTTTACCAGCAGGATATCAAGCATGTTGATAGTCCTAATGTGTAACAATCCTACTACTTAAGAAAAGTGAATTAATTAATCAAACTAATAAATATTAATTCAAAATAAGCCATATTTAATTTTATTCTCTAATCGAATAATAAATATAGAATTTACTAAGTTTTTTAATGGAAGGAGGCAATAACATAGGTGGACTATCATCATTTGTAGTAGATGTAATTGAAAGAACTAACATATACTACCCATGAACATAAAAGAATGCTCAGAGATAATAATTTAATTAATTCTGCTTCGACAATATTGTCTTCAATCTTTCTTGAAAGTTGAAGATCACTCATGTTTTGGGCAGGGTCAACAAATTAAGAAATTCTTTCAAAAAATGTAGACGACAATATGATTCGTGAATAGTTAATTATAGCAGCTTACACTCACAAAAAAAGCTAAAAAACGTTAATTTTGACCCAAAATCTTCAAAATGTAATAAAAAATGCAAGGAAGAGAAATAAAAAAACTTTTAGTTGGTTCAAGTATACTATCAAACACCTTTGTTGCATTATTTTTTAAACTGAATTAACTTCGCAGTTGATTAGAAATAGAAAAAGATGAGAAAAGCTTTAAGGTCATTATTGTTAAATTTGGATTCAAAATCATCCATAAAATTTCACATGAAAATAAAATATAATTAGTACATGCATATTGAACTTCAATAGAAAACAACCCTAAAAAACAAATGATGCTTAAAGACAATAATATTTTTCAATTAATATAAATTTTAATGAAAAATCATCACTATCAGATGACAAAATTTGAAAACCAATAAAAACTAAAAATATATAATATTAGAGAAACGTAGAAGAAATCAATGGTTGACAAATCAAGAAAAAAAAATTTGCGTTAAAAAGACATGTGGTTTGATGAGAAAGAACTATAGTACAAGTACTCATACAAAAGTAAAAGATATTGAATAGCCAGTCATATTGGACAAAGTTCATAGTACAATTGACAACGCTATTGGTACAATTATTAATCAAAATAGATAACAATCTAAATACCATGAAAAATTTAAAGTACTTTTGGTAAGACTTGTATATATTTCGTATGTTTTTAAGAATAGTCACTTCCGACTAATAGTAAAGTAATAATATATATATATATATATATATATATATATATATATATATATAAACTTATATCATTCTTATATATACATATCTTTTCAAATGTTTTGTATCGGTATTATTAACACAAAATTACTAAATTAAGTTCACTTCTAATATCGATAATATCATTATTTGATTTATGTAAAACAAACAATTAATGAAACTTGTTACACACAATATTTTCATTCTTAAGTCTTTAGCATAAAAAAAAATCAAGCAATGACAAACACTTAAAGCTCAAATCCAAGTGGTGATATGATGATTAAATATGGGACATGCCTAAAAAGTCATGCTACTAATTTTTGCGACTATTCTGTTGATGGATGTCGTGAATTTGCGAAGAAAGGTGTTGATGAAACTAAAGAAGAATATATTTGTGCTAATTGTAGACATTATAGGAGTTCTAATTAAGTGAATAGTTTGTCATTGTATAGCCCTCCTATACTTCAATCTCGCTTCTTTTACCAACACGCTAATACACATGGTGGTGGAAATGTGGTGGCTATCTTCCCTCCTTTAATGACTCGATTTGTGCCAGTTCAATACATCAGGAGGCCCGTTTCTACTACTACCCCTGACATGATGATATCCTTAGTCCATGAAATTTTTTTTGGTGAGACTTGTTGGTGTTATAACAAAAGATGAATATTAGATAAGAATCAATCTTTATTTTATTAGCATAAAGTAATATTAACTATTCTCTAGTATGTTTTTTTGATTACAATAGTAAAGAGAAGGAAGAATTGAAGTTCAAATTTTAAAGTTTTTTATCTAATCAATGGTGTGTGTTTTATTTTCATCTGGTTATCTAGTTAGTCGATGAGTAAAATTATACCTTACTTGATTAATTGTTTTATGCAATATTACGATGAAGGAAAAGAAGGTAAATGTGTATGTTTACTATTCAATGAATATATCATATTGTTTTCTAGCTTTGTCTTCTAGTCATTAAATTTTTTTTCGGCAGAATATACCTTATAATTTAAGTATATAGCGAAGTATAAATTTATATATATCTTTTGAGTTTACTTTATAATTGTTTGATTATTTTTAATTTGATAAAGAAATATATGTTTCACATCAAAAACATACTGTTGTTTCATCAGAAAAAATAATAATAATATAGCATGTTCATTATTTGTCAACTTAATTAGATTTTTATTTATAAACAAACAAAATATTAAAAAAATTTAAAAAGAATTTCATGCCAATTAAATTATATACTAATAAACTTAATTGGTGTGACTTTTTAATTTTTTTACAACCTTCCTTTATTTATTAAAGAAAAAGTTAATTGCATACTGTATTTCAAAACTTAATACAGAAATATATTTTTCTTTTATTTACAAAACATATTTTTAATTTATTAAACATAATAATTTAATTATTCAGAGTTTTTTGTACTAAACAGTGAGTAGTTTCTTTTAATTGATACGTCACATCTTCCAACGTGTTGAATAAAGATAGAAATGTTGTTATCATCTGTTATAAATTCAAATGAAGTGATTCCTTCACTGAACTCAAAGATTGAAGTTCCTCAAAATTTCTAACGTAAATTGTTGGAAATTGAATGTAATGAATAATATTAATGACACAAAAATATATTATGTAAAGAGGAAAACAATTTAAATCATATATGTTAAAAAGAAATTGAGAAAAACAAAGAATATCAATAATATGTTTTGCGGAATTTGAGATAATACGAGAAAATATAAACGCGAAAGAACAAGACAACAGATTTACGTGGTTCACCAATAAATTGGCTACGTTCACGGGAAGAGGGGGAATAGTTTTATTATGGAGAGGCAAAAAACAGAAATTATAGAATAGGGTTTGTCATAGCGTCTATATATAGTGCTAAGCTACGCCCTAACAGGCTTGGACCCAACATACAGATTTGATAGATAATTAAGGGCCCAATACAACAACATTGTATACCGTCGGGCCGGGGGCGTCTCCGTCCTATCTGTTGTAACGGGTCCGATTCAAGGCATTCAACATAATCCATGTTATAAACTTAATTGCTGTTATTTTTTTCATGGTGTTCTTTTGTTTAAATTTTTACCTTTTTCTGTTGGGTTCTGATAGACCCATTCACATATTTTGAAATAGTAACTACTAGGTTCCAAAAGGACTTAGTTAACTATTAATAATTCAATTTAAGGAAAATATTAAACGATAATAGTATAATTATTTTAAAACTATATATTAGAAACGATGATAGTATGATTATTCATAACCAACAGTGTCTGTAAATGTTTTTTAAAGGTTTTTGCAAGTCCAAATATAATAATATTCACTCAACTATTACTAAATATTTTTGCAGCAATAGCTCTTATCGCAAAAAGAAAATTCTATTGCCACTAAATATTTATTTCGTTAAAGTTATTGTAGACACCCAAATCAAAAATTGAGTTGCTAAGTCATAAATATTTTTTCCCCAAAACCTACTTTTAGATAAGTAAATTTTAAACTTTCTTCTATATTTTAAAAAGATTGTAACAACCAGAGCCATCGTTATTTGGTAAGAGAAAAATTCGCAAACAAATACTGGTCATTGTTCCGCTGTTGCGGGATAGGTGCCACTACAACAACTTACCCCGCTAAAATAGGATCGATGAGGACCTATAAGTCATGCCCCGAGCCTGCGGCCGGCACCCAATGATCATTGTTAGCCTTGAGTGGACCCTTGGCATGACTTACTTAACTCTGCGGAAGACTTACTCAATAATAGGACAAGAAAATTCTCATAAATAACGTAAATAAATGTCTTGGCCAAAATGTCACTTTGGTCTCAAAATGAAATATATAAAATAAAAGAGACATAGTTGAACTAACCGACTATCTTTCGATGAAGCCTCTACACATACTATGATGAATGTCGGGACAAACCCTACAACATTCTATAGATGTAAAGACCGGAAAGCAATAACAAGGATCCTATGAAATGCAAGGAGGTTCAACATTCTCTTTGAATGCTCAAAGTGGATCAATGAGGCGCTGGATGTTGATTATGGTTACCTGCGTCTGCTACATAAGACGATGCATGACAATTTGCATCAGTACATCGAATGTATGAGTATGCTAGTTTGAATGCTAATATAACTTAAGCTTAAAAGTTGTAAGGAAAAACACTTACCTTGGCTCTGCTAAACTCATAGATACTCAACTCAATATATATAAAGAACTTTAACACATGCGATATAAATGTAAATTAATCTTTAAAGAAACTAATACAATCTTAAATCATTAACGTAAAACAATAAAGAACTTCACTTTACCCATATAAAGTAATATTTAACTTCTATGGGAAAATCTCTAACCGACATCCATCATTTGGAGCCTAACTGATTATACAATGTTTTACGTCACGCTGCCAAGGAAAATCCTATTCCTTGCCATCTGTATATGACCTTATGTAACCTAGTGGATCCACTAGCTTAACTTATGTGATCATCTAAAAACTTTGACCTATTAACACCCATGATGACCACGTGGTTTACATGGGACTTGAGTATATATGAACTCTTATCCCGACATTGGTGCTTAATACTACTCCGAAAATATATTTTAGCTCATGCTCTTAAAATAACTTCCTTTGTTTGAGATGAGATAATTGATCAACACTTAGCTGTAAAAGCTCTCTTGGAATCAATTCTCCCTTTTATTGTTCAAAATTCTTTTGGGAAATATTAGTTTCCTCTTAACTCAAATGTAAAAATATTTGTAAACTTTCTAGAGAATACATAGTTCCCCTATATCTTTTGGGAAATGGATTCAACTCTTTATCTTTGCTAGACTTGAAACTTTTGATCTTAATCACCTCTTTAGGAAATACTTAGCTCCTTTATACTTCTTCAAAGGATATACTTCAACTTTTACTCTTTCTTTAACTCAAAACTTGAGCCTTAAAAAAAGATAAAACGTTAAAATAACACTCTTGGAAACTTCTAAAACTTTTTATTACTTACTTCATAACCTTTAGACTTAACACTTAGCTTCATAGACTTCGATCTTAAATTTACTTGAATTTTATTATGGATTCAAGGTTCATGATTTCATGTTTAGGGATTATTTTATGATTTCTTGACGTACCTTAGATTATTCGAATCAGTTAGAAACTATAAGTACATCACTTAGGAACTAGTACAAAAATATAGGGCAAAATGGGGTCTTCCAAGCAACCCTAGCGCTCTAAGGGGCGTGGGGCGCCAGAGACTGACGGATAGAGGCTTTCCTAAGAGGCTTTGGCTGGTACGTAACACCAGGCCCTGTCGGACCGAGCCTTACTTTAAGGGCTCTGGCAGGCGCAGTGTCCCAGGGCCATTCAGACGGGATCTTCATTTTTTCTTCTCTAGTTTTTCAACTCTAAACCTTCTAAACTCTTAAAAATCTTTCCCCAATAACTTAGGTTCACTAATAACCTAAATACCAAATAGATTATACCCTAAAAACAACTCAGAAACACGAATACAATCACTAAAATCATTCTACAACTCAACGAACAAGAAATCAACCATTGTTCTCCAAGAACTTCAGCGTTCATCATTCAATATACTCAAAACATGCAAAGCTAACCCTGCATAGAAATATCTTACATACCTCAATATGGATCACCCACGACGAATTCTACTCGTGAAACTTTAGCCTTCTTCATGTATTCTTGATCTTTCTCTCCTTTTCTACTTTTCTTTTCTTTTGTCCCAAACCCTAAGCGTGAATTTGTTTTCTAAAACTGACTTAAGCCTTATTTTTACTCCTAATAAACCCTTAAAACAAACTAGGAAATAGTTGGTTGAATAAACAAGTTTACCCTTACAAAAATTCGGATTGGGACCTACCTCAATCAAACAACCCAACTTCCGATGGGCATATCTCCCTCATACAATATAGAAAATGTGCAAAACTCGGTGGCGTTGGAAAGTTCTCTCCAAGGGTTTTCCAACCATATCACGAATTGGTTATTAGTAGGTGCGAGATGTTACAGTATCTCCCCCTTTTGATCATTCATCCTTGGATGAGATCCCTTTAACCATGATAAGAATAATAACATCAAGTTTAACACTCAATCAATCAAAGCAAGTAACAACATGCTCACTTATAATTTATAAACTACTAAGAAGAGGATTAGTACCTTGATATGTCTTCTCTCTAGATTCCAAGATTTGTGGATATATCTTCTTCATATCCTCCGCAGCATCCCAAGTTGCTTCTTCAACAAATTCATTCCTCCAAAGAACTTTTACCAACTCAACTTTTTTTTCTCAACTTGCAAACTTGGCGATCTAAAATCAGAACCGCAATCTCCTCATATGACATGCTATTTTTAATCTCAAATATTTTAAGTGGGTATTTTGAATGATGGATCACCCATGCACTTCTTGAATATGGATACATGAAATAACGGATAAATCGTTGCTAATTCTACTGGTAGCTCCAACTCATAAGCTTCATTGCCAACTCTCTTGGACATACTATAAGGTCAAATATACCAGGGGTTAAGTTTCCCCTTCTTACCAAATATCATAAACCCTTCATGGGTTAAACCTTAAGATATATCCAATCATCCTCTTCAAACTCTAAGGGAATTCTCCTAACATCTGCGTAGGACTTTTTGTGACTCTATGTCGTCTTAAACCTCTCTTGAATCACCTTCACCTTCTCCATGGATTGGTGCATTATGTTTTTGTCCTATCAACCCTGCTTCACAAACTTTGAACCACACAATAGGAGATTTGCATCTTTTCCTATAAAGAGCTTTGTATGGAGCCAATTTAATGCTCGAATAGTAGCTATTTTTAAGCAAATTTAATGAGAGGTATCTGATCATCCCTATTCCCTGCGAAAGCTATTAGACAAGCTCTAAACATATCTTCTAAGATATTTATAATACGATCTGCTTGTCTATTCATCTGAGGATAAAAAACACTACTTAAGTTCACCTTCGAACCCAAACCTTTGTCGAAAGACATCCAGAACTGAGCAGTGAATTCTGCACCTCTATTCAAAATAATGGAGACCGGTACTCCATGAAGTACTACTACTTCTTGAATGTTCATCTTATCATAATGTTTGGTCGAATGCGTATTCTTTACCGACAAAAAGTGGGATGATTTTTCATTCTATCGACAATTATCCAAATAGAGTAATGTTGCCTGAGACCTTGGTAAGCCTATGATGAAGTCCATATTAATCATCTCCCACTTCTATTTCGATAGTTCTATACTCTGAGCAGACCCTCTAGGCCTTTGGTGTTCTACTTTAACTTGCTGGCGATTCGACCACTTGGAAACAAACTCAACAATGTATTTTTTCATGCCTTCCTACCAATATACCTCTCTCAAATCGTGGTACATCTTGGTGGAACACGGATGAATGGAATATCTCGATCTGTGAGCCTCCTCCATGATCCTCTTTTGGAGTCCATCCATCCTTCGTACACACATCCTACCTTGGTGCTTCAGCACGCAATCTCCCGCTTGTTCAAAAGAAAATACTATTCTCTTACAAACATTAGCCTTCAAATCAAGAAAAATGGGGTCTTGGTCTTACTTTTCTTACACATCTGACACTAGTGATGATTCAGCCTCAGCCTCATTAGTCACCACTATTACTCCTTATATGGAATCCATAAGTCTAATTCCCAAGCATGAAAATATGTTCACATCTTTAGATAATTCAATCTTTTACTTCTAAACATGGGTGATACTCCCCATGGATAACTTTCTTAAGGCATCTGCGACCATATTAGCCTTACATGGGTGGTAAAGAATACTCAAGTCGTAATCCTTAAGTAATTCTAACCACCTCCTTTGTCTGAGATTAATTTCCTTCTACGTGAACACATATTGTAGGCTTTTGTGGTCAGTGAATACATCCATATGAAGGCTATTCGAATAGTTGTTCCATATCTTCAAGGTGAATACCACAACAACCAATTTTATGTCATGGGTTGGGTAGTTCTTTTCATAAACCTTCAACTGTATGGAGGCATAACTATGACCTTGCCATTCTGCATTATCATACAGCCCAAACGAACTCTTGATGCATTAAAGAACACCACAAAACCTTAAGTACCCTCCTATATGGTAAAAACCAGAGTTGTTGTCAACGTACTTTTCAACTATTGAAAGATTTTGTCACAAGCTTCAGACTATTGAAATTTAACTTCCTTTTGAGTCAATTAATCAAGGGACAAGATACAGATAAAAATCCTTCAAAAAATCTTCAATAATATCAAGCCAAACCAAAGAAACTCCTAATATTGGTTGGAGACGTGGGTCTAGGCCAACTATGAACCACTTCTATCTTATGGGTCTCGACTCTAATCCTATCACCGGAAACTATGTGGCGCAATAATGCCACATACTTAATCATAAACTCACATTTGGGGAACTTTGAATATAGCTCCTTATTTTTCAAACTCGGAAGAACAATCTTGAGTTGACTAGTATGATTTTCTAAATTCCTTGAATAAATCAATATCTCATAAATGAAAACGGTGAAAAATATATCCAAATAATGTTTGAATTCTCAGTTAGTAAAATCCATGAATGTTGCTGGTGCATTTGTTAAACCAAAGGACATAACTAAAAACTCATAATGCCCATACCTGGTCCGAAAAGCTCTCTTTGAAATGTCACATTCCCTAACTTTCAACTGATTCCAACCTTATCTGAGATCAATCTTCGAGAAGCAAGAATCACCTTGAAGCTGGTCGAAAAGATTATCTATCCTTGGAAGAGGTTACTTATTTTATGATGGTGTCTCTATTAAATTGGTGGTAGTCTATACACATCCTAAGATAACCATCCTTCTTTCTCACAAATAAGACTGAAGCGCCCCATGGTGAGAAACTTGGTCGAATGAAACTTTTATCTAACATATCATTCAATTACTCTTTCAACTCTTTAACTCTGCTAGTGCCATTCTATATGGAAGAATAGAGGTAGGATGAGTATTTAGAATGATATTTATGCCGAAGTCTATCTTTTTCTCAAGAGGGACTCCGTGTAGATCATCAAGAAAAACTTCTGGAAACTCATTTACAATAGCAAATGACTAAATGAAAGATACCTTAGCACTTGAGTCATTAACTTAGACTAAGTTATAGATACAACCCTTTGAATCCAACTTCCTCTCCTTAAGGTAAGAAATGAAACAACTCTTAGGCACTGCTGAACTACTATTTCACTCTATGATCGGCTCGCTAGAAATTTAAAACATTACAACTCATGTTCAACAGTTTATTGATTCATAAAAGACATCCAGACAGTCCATACCTAGAATTACATGAAAATGTAATATGCCTAACTCTACTATAACATCCATGGTGTTCTTGTGATTGATAGAAATTGGACAATCACGATAAACTCTTTCCGGTAGTATAAACTCTCAAAAAGGGTTGGATACTCAGAAAGGTTCACAAAGTTTCTAAGGAAGAATCTCAAACTACTTTGCATCATAAGAAGTAAAAAAAATAAACTTTCTCCTGAGTCTATCAAAGAATAAACATAAAAAATAAAGACTTTGAGCATACCCGTGACAACATCTGTTGAATTCTCTTGCTCTTAGAGGCTAGTGATTGCATAGAGATAGTTCGCCCCTCTTCCTATACGAAAAGTGGCTTCTCTATATGTAGCCCTGTCTGGTGGAGCAACCGATGATAACTGATCTTTGTTACCAAGATTTCCATTACCTTGCCTATTCTTAGTGAACTCCTTCATGAATTGACCCTCTTGACCACACATAAAGAAATACGACTCCATCACGACATTTACCCAGGTAGTGCCCACCAAACCTACCACATGTCGAAGCCCACTACCTCGTTTTCCACACTATCCTTGAATGTATTGGTCTAGCCTTGATGTATTAAGAAACCTAGACATTATACTTACCTCTGTTCCTAGGTGCGAGAGCACTAGTAAATGATGGGTAAGGCCCCTTTGTCTATGATCTATGGACGATTCGAACAACTTTTCTACTACCCAGACTCAATCCCAGTCTGAACTTTCTAGTTTATGTATTCTTCAATGTCCCTGATCTTTTCCTCCTCTACTTGTTGTACAAAAACCATTAATCTCGAGATATCCATGTCTCCAATAAGCTTTACATCCCGACCTTCTTTTCTTGAAGTACGACCAAAGCCAGCAACAAACAAGCTCAATTTTGCTCCTTATATCCTTAACCATATCAAGATAATAATGAGACAGTTAGGTGAATTTCAACCCATACTCATGCACACTTAGCAGATCTTGTTTAAGGGGGAGGAACTCATGTATTTTTGCCTCTTTTAGTTCCCGGGAAAATAAACGACAACTCGTATGTGGTGTATCGTCATATATGTCGTGCTTCAACTAATTGAACCAATTCCTAGCCATATTTTTCAGTTAATTTACAATTATCTCAACCTTTTTAGTTTCAACCACAAGAATCACCTCAAACGCTTTCTTTAGCTCTTCCACAATATTTTGTGGATCCTCCGTAGTGATTGAACCAAAAAAACTTTGGTTATTCATCCTCAAAAATTCCCAAAACCTCGAACTGTCCGCCCCTTCTTGTCAAGCTCCTCTTTGTTGCGCGACTTGGTTAGTCACCACTTGGATTAGCATTCGGATATCCTTGCTGGACGATCTCTGACTGCTCTTCATGGAGGCATGATGATTTGAAACACGTGCAAGCAAAACATAGAGGGAAATTTTTTAGAGATAGAGTCTAATGCACGAAAAAAAGATGAAGGAAATGAGAAGTTCCTAAATATTTTAGCCTCCCTAATCATATATGTGGCATGCTACACACCGAAGAATAAGAATCTACAAACACGACTTCATAGACTCCCTAAGACACTTGAACACTATGCTTTGATACCAAGTATATCACACCTCGAGCCTACACCATGGACGTGGACGACAAGAAATGACCATTGTTGTCCTTGAGAGGACCCCTATCCTAACTTACTTAACTCAACGAAAGACTTACTCAATATTAGAACAAAAACATTCTCATAAACAACTTAAATTAATGTCTTGGCTATAATGACACTTTCGTATGAAAATGAAATCTATGAAATAAATGAGACTCAGATGAACAAACTGACTATTTGTTAATGAAGCCTCTAAACATACAATGTTGAATGTCGGGACAAACCCCACAATATTTTGTAAATGTAAAGACTGGAGAGTAATATCAAGTATCCTCTGGAATGCAAGGATACTTACCACTGACTCTGAGTGCTCAAACTGGACAACGAGGTAGTGCATGCTGATCTTGGTTACATGCGTCTGCATTATAAGACGATACAGTCCAACTAGCATCAATACATTTAATGGACGAGTATGCTAGTTGGAATTCTAACATAACTTAAGCTACAAATGAGTAAGGAGAAACTTTTATCTTGGCTCTGCTCAACTCGTAAATTATCAACTTAATATATATAAGGCACTAAAACACATGCGATATAAATATAAATAAAACTTTCAGGTAAATGAAAAATCATAGTTCATTAATATAAAACAAGAACTTACTTAATTGTACTCATTTGAAGTTACAAATTTTTTTTGGATGATTCTCTAATCGACAACCATCTGTTGATACTTTAACCATCCTATACCTTTCCATCGATATAGGACCTTAATTAACTTAGGGGATCCACTATCTTAACTTACGTGATCATATAAAAAGTATGACTCCTTAACACACATGACGGATACACGCTTTACATGGGGACTTGTGTTAATATGAACTCTTATCCCACATCAGTTCTCAATATTACTCATAAAATATACTTTGGTTCAAGATCTTAGAATAACTTCTGTTCTTTGGGATGAGATAATTGCTCAACCCATAGATTTAAAAGCATTCTTTGAATTAGTGTTCCTTTTTCTTATTCAAAGCTGTTTTGGAAAATATACGTTTTCTTTTAACATAAATGTAAAAACATTTACAAACTTTCTAGCGATTTCTTAATTACCTTATATCTTTTGAGAAATGGACTTAACTCTTTACTCTTTTCTTGACTTGAAACTTTTAATTTTAAACAACTTTTCAGGGAATACTTCTTTCCCTTATACTTCTTTGAATGAAAGACTTCAATTTTGACTCCTTCTTTAACTCAAAACACAACCTTTAAAGAAGTAAAAACATTTAAATAAGACTCTAGGAAACTTTAAGAAACTTTACTTTGACTTACTTCTTAACCTTTACACCTAACTCTCATCTTCTAACAGTTCAATCATAAGATTCCTTGAATTTTATTATGAATTTAAGGTTCATGATTTCATCATTAGGGGTGATTTTACAATGTTAGGAACCTTAGAGTATTGGAATAAATAAGGAATTGTAGGTACATCACTTATGAACTAGTACAAAAATATGGGGCAAAAATAGGGTGGCTAGGCAATGCATGTGCTCTAGGAACACATACATTTCTGAGAGGCTCTGGTTGGCGCGACGCGCCAGGTCCTGTCGAATAGAGCCTGCCTTGGGGCTCTAGCAAGTGCGGCGCCTCTGGGCCTGTCAAATGGGATCTTTGTCTTTTCTTCTCCACTTTTCAACTCTAAACCTTCTAAACTTCTATGGATATTTCCCGAATAACTTAGGAGAACTAATAACGTCAACACCTAATATATTAGACCAGAAAAACTACCCGGAATCAGAAATCGAATCACTAAAATCATACTGCAACACAACAACAATAAAATCAACCATTATTCACCAAGAACTTCAATGTTCATCATTCAATTTACTTAAAACTTGTTGAATTATACAAATTGATGCGTGGGTGAACTAACCCAACAAAAAAGATCTCACATACTTCGATAGGGATCACGCCCAACGAATTCCACTCGTGAAACCTTAGTGTTCTTTGTTGATTCTTTATATTTCTCTCATTTTCTCCTTCTCTTCTCTTTTCTCCCAAGACCTAAGAGTGAATTGGTTTTCTAAAACTATCTTAAGGCTTATTTTTACTCCTAAGAAACCCTTAATGTAAATTAGGAAATAGTTGGGTGAAATAACAAGTTTACGCTTAAAAAAATCTTGATTGGGAGTTATCTCAATTCAAAAGTCCAACTTCCGATGGACATATCTCCCTTATACAATATTGAAATTACGCAAACTTGGCAGCGTTGGAATGATCTCTCAAAGGTCTTTCAAACCATATAATGAACTAACTAGAAATCATCATGTTATTTTATGGCAATGTTTAAATGACGAAAAATTCACTTTCTTATTTTTGGAAATTTCCATATTTTTCCTATTCTTTTCAAAAGTAATTATTTTTAGTTTCTTAGCTGATCATTAGATATTATGAGGTACGAGATGTCACACTATAGATAGTAAATTACCTTAGAAATCCCAGAAAAGTTATTTGAAGATGGGAAAGAAGGAGAGGGAGCTTTCTAGCATAAGGACGGTGGAATCTTGCGAAATCTTGGCCAATCACACCATGACGAATCCAGAAAACCTTGAAACGAACCAAACTCCGTGCAAATTTCTTACAACCCAGGTAGATTAGGCTTTATGCATTGAAAAGTTTTAAATCCATGCTAACAATATAATATATGAATTCAAAAATATGACATATGTGTAGACCTTTGTGCATCAAGTAAATTTTGTGGAAAGTTTCTATACTTCAATTTTTATAGGGTTAATGTATTTTTTATATTGTAAATGGTCGAGGTTTTATTGGCGTTTTTGAATGAATTTATTGATAAGTTATGGTACCGGTATGAGGGAGGATTTAACATTATACTATTTTCAAACATTATAGTGATAATTGTGATAAAGAGTTATAGTTAAACTTAACGAAGAACTAGGATTTGACTTGCATAATTATGTAAAAAGAAATTTAGGTAACCCATACATAATTATCATGTGACTTTGTGATGGTTGTGTCTCTATGATGTTGTGATATACACTTGTTATGTTCTGTGGTGATACTTTATATGTATGCATGTTACAATAATGGTCTTAGATGTTGAAATGCTATGAAAGTTTTGCTTAGATTTGTGATCTTGATGTGCTATTGTGATATTTGATTTTAATCGTATTTCCACATTTAGATATATTAACTTGAATTGTATTGCCACGTTCTGGCATATTAATTTGGCTCAGTTTCCATATTCCAACATAAAAATTGGATCGGATTGCCATGTTTCGGCATGCTATCAGTTTGACTTTAGGTCAAGTGAGAGGGTCATTTACTTATGATAAAATGCGTACGGTGAAATATGTTATGCGCAATATCATGAGGTGTGTGTATGTATCTATATGTTAGGGTGTTTTATTTACGTTTTAATGGAACCTTATGGATGGTATTAGTACTTGCAGTATACAATGTGACTAGTATGTTTATGCTATAATCTAATGGCACCTTATGGGTGGTAGTGGTACTTGTAGTATACAAAATGTCTAGTATAGTTAATATACACACTAATGGAGTCTTAAGTGTGGTAGCGGTACTCGTAGTGTACAATGTGGTTAGTGTATTTAGGTTGTAACCTCGTAGACAAAAGATAGTTCGTAATTGGAAGGTTTTCTAAGAAAAGGTTGAGGGTGGAGAAGTGAGGGGTCCTGACATTACCTTTTATTGTTCAGTTCATATATAATGAGGTGGGACTCAGGTTGATCGATTATGCCTACCAATAGGAGTGGTTGTATTGATATTACTCTTTCTATGTCTTTTGACATAGTCTTGATGCAACATTGGTGATGTTTCCTTTGGTGAAGACGAAAATCATCCAATATCTTTTGAATTTTCATTCTGCATGTTATTTTGTTGTTGGGTTGTGAGGGTTTTCCTACGTATGTGTCAAGTAGGTGCCCACATTGCCCGGTGGATTGGGTGTTGTGACAAAATTGTATGATGGCCTATTACATTTGAGTTTTTTTGTCCTACGTCCTTATACGTGAACATTCCTCTTACCATTAGTTTCATTAATAATGACAAATTTGTAGTAAGATGGATCTTTAAGCATTTCATTTTCAATCTTAGTTTTGTAAAGAAGTAGACTTACTTGTAGTAGTGCATGAGAGTGTGACTAAATAGATAAGAAGTTAGTTTTTTAACAATTGAAATTTTTAATTGATATATAAACTCAATTTAGTATGCTATTAGAACACCCAAAATAACATCTATAAAAATGAATAAATAAAATTAAAGGGAATATATCTATCTATCTATCTATATATATATATATATATATATATATATATATATATATATATATATGAAAATCAGTAGATGTAATAACCATGGTCAATCAGTGTGGACTCAACCTCTAATTTGTTATTTTTAAATTAATTATTAAATTAACATGAATACTATATTGAAGTAAATACTTTTAGGGTAAGTTTGGAAATGTGATATATAATCATGATTAGATATTGCAATAATATTCTAGGGTGTAATAACGATAAATTACATATCTCTATGTCTTTTTTTATAAAAAAATATTTTATGATTACAAACTAATTTCAAATATACTTAATTTTATAATTATTCACTAGTAAACAACATTGGTAATAAGTTGTTTTTTAGTATAATATATTCACATAGTACGAAAAATCTTTAGATGCTAATCATGAGTCCATTTTGGCAATGTTCAAAATGATGATTTGAAAAATATAAACTTATACGTCAAGTACCGTTGCATTTTTTAAAAATAAAAATAAAATCACTATTTAGAATTTCAGATCATACTTTTTTACATCAAACTACTAAAAGCATTACATACCATTACGGATAAAAATTTTCTCGTTTAATCATATGGCTAATTATGTATCACACCCAAAGCCTAAACCCCGAAGGCGACCGCCATTCAAGAACCATTATTGGCTCCAAACTAACTCTTAGTCTGATGCACTTACTCAGCAAAAGACTTACTCAAGAAAAATGAACACTCCATATACAAAAAATGTATATATCAAGTTGAACTTATAGAAAAAGGAAGACATACTCACCTCACTCTAACATAATTCACTAAGAAGGTAATGATGATAAGATGAAACATATAAAGCCTTTTAAATAGTAGATAACAACTTCAAATGTACAAAACCAATACTAAACTTTTTTACCCTCTATTTAGGAGATTATCTAATCGGAACTATAATTATGAGCTACGTGATGCTACGACGTCTGGACCATGCTCTCAAAGTTGTCCTATACCTTGTTAGGTATATAATACCTCAATTAAGTTGATCCATTAAGCTATGATTAAAAACAATAAAACACCATTTTAAAAAAATCGACCCTTTATCCATGTTGGCATACATGGATTATGAGAATTCTGAGTTAGCTTAAATCATACTATATCGGTGCTCAATTTTACTCCCCATAATATATATAACTCATGCTCATTTGTTTAGAACATAACACTTTTTCAATTTGATAACTCATGATTTCTCTTAAAAGAAATAATGCTAAAAAAAACTAATTTAGAAGTCAATGTTTCTCCCATTTTAAATATTAAGGTATTACACTTGCGAATACTCATGTAACATGTCACTTTTAGACATACTTATTTTTAGAAGGAACGTAATTGAAAAGAGCTAATTTGAGATTTGAGGAAGTTAGTCTTTAATTGTGTGTTTTGGGTAAACTTAAAATGGCAAAAACTTTAGTACATGATGATTTAGGTTTCATAAAAGGTATCAAATAAATATATTTAAGTCCCCTTTCCAACACCGCCAATTTGTTAAAATCCAAGTTTCAATGAGAGAGATATGCCTGTTTGGGTTCAGCCTGTGTGATTAAGGAAAGTTCATCCGAATTAAAGAGGGGCATTGGCTCTTTTCCTTACCCCCATTAGACAAACTTATTTTTAATAATATTTTTAATGGTCTAAACTAACTTAGATAGGTTTTCACTAGGCCTAAACACAACTAGGGTTCTAGAGAGAAGTTAAAGAGGAAAAAGAAAGGATATGTTCAAGTGTACCTTCAAGGTTCTTGCGATCTTCCACGATCATTGCAAAGGATTTGATCATTACAAGGTATGTAAACTTTCATAGTTATGAGTTTGTTCAACCTCACGCCTATCATGAGTTTGCGTGACTTAATTTCATCCATGATAATTCATATATTGACGTTCTTAATGAGTTTCTTAAAGTTTCGTTCTTAAATATTTGATAATGGGATTTGATGATTTCTTTAGAAAAATGTTATGAGTTTGAGAGTTGTTTTTGAGTAGATTTTTGTTTTCTTTTGTTGAGTACTCGGATATAAGAATGTTTGAGAGAAATCAACCGATTTTAGGTTAATTAGGGTCATAAATCGAGGAGAAACAATTATCGAAATGTTTTGGGAATGGGATAGGAATAGGAACCCAGATGCGCAAGGAGGTCTGCCACCCTGCGTCTATAGTGCACAACAAACCAGCCCAATAAGTAGTGGGCTGTTGTGGGGTGTAGACTTTCTCTTCCGTTCTCTGATTCATAAATGTTCCTTTGAGTCGAGCCTTAATTACTTTATTTGTACTTACTATTTACAACTTCATTAATCATCGGGAGATCATATATATCATGAATAATGCCTTTTAAATTATTCCCATTTTAAATTCAAGAAAGACTTAGAATCAAGTTTGAGAGAACCTTTTGAGTCATTTTCACTATTCTTTTTAAAAAAATTTAATATTTATTTTAAGACTTGAGTACTTTAGTATGAGGATGAGGATAGTTTATTTTCATTTTATTCAAAATGAATATATGGGAACTAAGTATTTCCAATTGTAAATGTTCTTACATTTAAAATGAGAAGAAACATCAATTTCCAAATGAGTTCATGAGGAGTTTGAGCATGAAAAAAATGTTTCTAAGCATACTAGCATGAGTTATATTATTGAGAGTATTATTGAGCACCGATATAGTGATGAGTTCACACAACTTAGAGTCCTCAGATATCATGTATTCCAACATGGGTAAATGACATGCTTTTTAGATGATTCATTATTCATTTTTTAGCATAACTTAGTGGATCTCACTTAATCGAGGATGTCTTATACTCCGATAAGATATGTGATAGTTCTGGATTGTTAGGGAGAGACGTTGTAGCATTACATAAATCATAGTGATGGTTGTCGTTTAGAGAATCTCCCAATTAAGATCAAAGCGTTATTATTGTATATATAAAAACAATGAGTTACTGTCTACTTAATAACTTTCTTTACAATGCATCTCTATTGTTGCTTTTATACTTCTGAGTTGGGTATTTATGAATTTGAGTTTCTTTGGGTTTAGTTGAGATGAGGTTTGTGTGCTATTGTATTTTATTAGTTCAAGCTTATGTCTGTTCTTTAGAGTTCCCCTTGCATGCTCATACATTCCATGTACTGACGTCATTTTGCCTGTATCTTTCATGTTGTAGATAGCAGAGTTCAGGTTCATAAACAGGCGTAACGTTTTTACGATTTGCAGTTTTAGAGTCATTTTTTTAGACTCATTCCTAACTAAGGATTCCCATTAACTTTTCCTTCTTGTTAGGATGTCGTGAGTTTTGTCCCGACTTCCATCATTGTCATTAGAGGCTTTATAAATAAAAGTAGGTAATGATTCTTTTCCATTTTGTTTGTGATGTTTTAAAGTCTATGAGTTGAACACTTTTGTTCATTGAATTTATTAAGTAAACTATTTTACTTATGATATCATTTGAGTTGAGTTGTTTTGAAATTTATATTTTTGAAAAAGTTGAGCTAGGTTAAGGGTTCGCCTGGGGCAAAAATGGTTATCGTCTTCCATTTATGCCTATGGTGTAGGCTTGACGCGTGACAAATTTGGTATCAGAGCATAAAGTTCAAGAGTCGTGGGGTGTCCATGATGTAGTGTTTGTAATGTTTTAGTTATCTGTATGATGAGTGTGATACCTAGAATTAAGAGGCTATGACATTTCGGAACTATCTCACTTCTTTTATACTTTTTTGTGCGATAGATTTCAACTATATAATATTTTTTTGATTTATGCTTGATTATATCTTTCAGATCATACCTCCACGATGAGTTTTTTTAAGTTTGTCCTTCTAGGAGAGATGTTGATATCTAAGTTCAAAAGGTACCCAATGCACCAAAGTTTAACCCAAGAGGAGGACACTAATGTTGAGTTGTGGGACGCTATCCATATTTCAGTCAAGTTGTGACCAACCATGATTGTCAAGAAAGACATATTGATAGGATCTGGCTGATACATCCAAGATCCGTGATTTCTTAAGTATAAATCCTCCAAACTTAACCTATAATGTGTCACTGGAGATCATAAAACTGTTGAAAGATTGTAGAAAGTGTTCGAGGTGATGCATGTTGCAAATGCTGAGGATATGGAACTAGATGCATACCGAGTGAAGCCTGTTACTAAAATGTGGAACAATCAAGGATAGAAGAGTGGATAAGAAGGTGAACCCAACGTGAGTTGGGTTGTGTTCGAAGAGAAAGACATTTTTTCAACGTGAATTAAGAGAGGCAAAGGTAAAATAATTCATTAATCTTACGCAAGAATTCATGAGTGCGCATCAGTACAAATTCAATTTCACTCAACTCTCCTGTTATTCTCCAAATATGGTTCTTAATATAAGGAACAAAATGAACTTTTTTCTTGTCTGGGTTGTCTCTTTTATAAACCAAATAGGTAACGTTTCTATGTTAATAGGGGATGTGGACATGGACATAACAAGGCTTATGATTCATGTACAATAGGTGTAGGAGGACAAGATTAGAGATGGAGAGGAGTTCCTGAACAAGTACACTATGACAACATAAATTAGTCTAGGCAGAAGAAGAGTAATGCAAATTGATCATCTTTTAAACAAAAGCAAAATGAAATTGCTCTATCATCTGTTAAGTGCACTGGCACCTACACCAAAGAACAAAGGTGAGTTCTACCAGGAATGAGAATATTCAAAACATTAGAGCTAGACCTGATCAATCTCAAGGTAGTGTGGCATAAGGATCCAACTGGACTCCTGCAATTCTTAACTATGATAGGAACCACAAAAGAGCATGCTGTGATGGCTCCAGGGTTTTTTGAAGTGTGGTTAGACAGGTAACATTATGAGTGAATTCCCTAAGAACATGTAAGTAAAAGGTTATGGGAAAAATAAATCCCAATCTTGTTTAGTGGCTCCACCTGATGGAGCTGCACCTAGAGGAGGTACTATAGGAGCAAGCAGAGGAGAAAACCATTTGTATGCTATTACAAGTCGCTAAAAGAGAGAGAGAATATACTGGATGTTGTCACTGGTATGATCAAAGTCTTTACTTTTGATCTATATGCATTTCCTATTCCAGGTGCGAGTCAGTAATTCGTGACTCCATACATTGCTATTAGTTTTGATATTATTTCCCAGGAACTTCTTAAGTCCTTTAGTGTTTCCACAAACGTTGGTGAGTCTATTCTACATGAGAGAGTTTATCATGACTTTATCATTTCTATCAATAACAAGGATTTCGTGGCTGAATTAGTCGAGCTAAACATGGTTGAATTTGTTGTTATTCTAGGTACGGGCTAGCTTCATGCTTCTCATGCCTCACCTGATTATAGAAATTTAATAGTCAAGGTCTATTTCTTAGTGAGTTAGTTATTGGGTGGGGCAATAGTTTAGCAGTGCCTAAGGGACATTTTATTTAGTACCTTAAGGAAAAAACATTGGTTCCAAGGGAGGCATGTATCACTTAGTCTGTGTTATTGACTTTAGTGTTGAGACACAACCTATTTAATCAGTTCCAGTTGTAAGTGAGTTTCTATAGGTCTTTCAAGATCTTGCTGTTGTCCCGCCGAAGAGAGAAATATACTTCATTACAGATATTCTTCCTAATACTCAACCGACTCTATCCAAGTTGAAAGAGTTAAAAAAGAAGTTGATCAACTTGATAAAGGTTTAATTTGACCAAGTGTCTCGCCTTGGGTCACTTAACTCTTATTTCTAAGGAAGAAAGATGGTCCTCTTAAAATGTATATTGACTACCACCAATTGAACAAGGATACTATAAATTAAATATCCTCTTTTAGAAATTAATGATATATTAAATCAACTTCAAGGTGCCATTTGATTTTCTAATATAGACTTTAAATCCATCTATTGAGAGTAAAAGAACGTGACATCCCAAAGACGTCATTCGTGACCAGCTATGGTCATTTTGAGTTTCTAGTGATGTATTATGGTTTTACTAATGCTCCTACAATGTCCATAGACCTGATGAACAGAGTGTTTAAGCTTATCTTGATTTGTTTGTTATCTTTCTCATTAATGACATTCTAATTTAGTCGAGGAATAAGAAAGATCATGCTAGTCATCTCAAAGTAGTTCTTCAACTCTAAAGGATGAGGAGTTTTATGCCAAATTTTCCAAGTGTGAGTTTTGGCTTGATTTTGTGGAATCATTAGGCCATATTATTTAAGGTGAAGGGATTTGAGTTGACACTAGGAAGATTGAGGCAGTACAAAATTATCCTTGTTCCACATCTCCAAATATTCGGAGTTTCATGGGAGTGGTTGGTTTTTATCGGAGGTTTTTCAAAGGGTTCTCATATATTTAATCACCATTGTCTATGTTGACTTAGAAGACATTAAAGTTTTAATGGTCTAAAGCTTGTGAAAAAAGCATTCCGGAACTGAAACCATTATTAACTACTTCGCTAGTGTTGAACTTACATAAGGTTCACATATCTTTGTTATGAATTTTGATGCGTCCAGATTTGTTTTGGGTTGTGTATTGACGGAACACGACAATGTTATAGGTAATGCCTCCACACAACGTAAGATTCAAGATAAAAATTACCCAACACATGATCTAGATTTAGCTGATATAGTGTTTACTTTGAAAGTGTGGTTCCACTATATATGAATGGTGCTCATATTGATGTGTTTGGTCGATCACAAGATTCTTTAATATCTATTCAATCAGAAGAGTTTTCTCTCAAATAGAGGAGTTTGTTGGAGTTACTCAAGGATTATAACGTGAGTATTTTATATCACCTAGGTAAGGCTATTGTTGTCGTTGATTCTTCGAGCATATTGTATATAGGTAACAGTGCAAATGTTAAAGAAGGCAAGAAAGAGTAAGCCAAAGACGTGCATAGACTTGCACGATTGGGAGTCTGGTTGATGGATTCTAATGAAGGAGGAGTAGTGGTGATAAACCGGGCTGAATCATCATTAGTGTCTACAGTGAAAGAAAAACAAGACTAAGACCCTCTTTTCCTTGAATTTAAATAAAATTCTCATAAGCAGAAAGTGATGGATTTTGAACAATGGTGAAATTGGTGCATTAAGTATCAAGGTAGATTGTGTGTACCGAAGGTGCATGAACTCTAATAGAGGATGATGGAGGACAATCTCATAATTTCACATATTCTATCCATCCTACTCACACAAAGATGTATCGCGACATGATAGAAGTCTATTGGTGGAGTAGTATGAAGAGGTGTACTGTAGAGTTTTTTGTTAAGTGCCAAAATTACCAACAAGTCAAGGTATATCATAGGAGGAATAGTGGTATGTCTAAAAACATATATCTTCTAGAATGTAAGTGGGAGATTATAAATATGGATTTCATTACTTAGTTGTTGCAATCCTGCAGACCGCAGGATTCTATTTGGGTTATTGTAGATGGAATGATTAAATCAACTTTTTTTTTTGCCGGTAAAGACTACCTATTAAACAAAAGATACCAAATTATATATCCAATATGTAGTCAGAATTGATGGAGTTATGGTGTCCATCACTTCAGGTAGAGATGTGGAACCGCACAATATGTAAATCTTTTAGAAAGGTTTGGGTTTGAAGGTAAATTCGAGTTTTGGATTCCATGCCAAGACTGATGGTCAAGCAGAGCACCTAATTCAAACTTTATAGGATATGTTGAGGGCATGTGTGATTGATTTCAAGGGTAATTGGGATGATAACATACCTCTAATTATGTTTTGCTTACAACTATCATCACTCTACCATTCAAATGGCTCCTTATGAGGCTCTTTATGGGAGAAGATGTAGATCTCCAATTTGATGGTTTGAAGTTGGTGAAGCATGGTTGATAGGACCAGACTTGGTTCATCAAGATATGGAGAAAGTTTAGATCATTCAATATAGGTTGAAAATAACACAAAGTCGTTAGAAATCTTATACATATGTTAGGAGAAAACAATTGGATTTTGAGTAGACAATTGGATTTATTAGAAGGTTTCACCGATGAAGGGTGTTATGAGGTTTGACAGAAGGGGAATCTTAGTCCCCGATATATTGGTCCATACATGATATCTGAGAGGATTGGTAATGTAGCCTATGAGTTTGAGCTACCTCTAGAGTTAGCAGAAGCCCATCCGACATTCCACATTTCAATTTTAAAGAAGTGTATGCGCAATACTTTACTTATTATACCTACTCAGTATATTGAAACGAAGGAAATTCTATCGTATTAGGAGATACCTGGGGAGATACTTGATCGTCAGCTTCGCAAATTGAGAACCAAGGAGGTCACATCAGTTAAGGTCTTATGGAGGAATCAGTTTTTGTAAAAGACATTTGGGAGGCTGAGGTGGATATGATAAAGAAATACCCACATCAACTTACTTATGGAAAAATTCTAGACCAAGCAATGACTCTTTGTAAAAGTACTTTTTATATTGATATGATATATTAAGTTAATTTGAATGTAAGGTTTTTGAGTTGGGTGTTAGATGTTGCAAACCTTATCCTATTTAGAGTGATATCATTTAAGGACAAATTTTTCAAAGGGTAGGTATTTTAATGTCTCATTCATAGAATGAACTATTTTTAGAAAGAACTAAATTGCAAAGAACTAATTCGAGATTTGTGCAAGTTAGTCTTTTATTATGAGTTTTGGGTATGCTTCAAACAAAAATAGCTTTCGATATGAGATAAGTTAGGTGGCCTATTAGGTACCAAATGAAATATCTTTGAGTCCTCTTTCCAAAGACTCTAAGTTTGCTGAATTCCGAGTTTTGAAGAGTGAGATATGCGCGTTTAAGTTCAACCTTTCCAATTAAGGAAAGTTCATCCGAATTAATGATGTTTATTTTTGTATTTTCCTACCCCCCACTAACCTAATTCGTGTTTAGTAATATTTTAGGGGTCTAAACTGACTTAGATCAGTTTTCAGTATTCCTTAACACGCTTATGGTCTTAGAGAGAAGTTATAGAAGAGCAAGAAAGGAGAATTTTAAGTGTTTGTTCAAGGTGCTTGCGTTCTTCGAGTAACTTTTCAAAGGATATTATCCTTACCAGGTATGTAAGCTTCATGTGATGGGTTCGTTCTCCCTCACGCCAAACATGAGTTTCTTGAGTTAATTCATCCATGATAATCCATGTGTTGAGGTTCTTGAGATTTCGTTCTTAAATCTTTATTAATGATATTTGATGATTCTTGCGGAGAAGGTTATGAGTTTGAGAGTTGTTTTTGAGTATTTTTTTTACATATGTTTTGTATTTTAATCTAAGGGAGTTTGTGAGAAATTAATCAATGTTAGGTGCATTAGAGTCAAAACATAAGAAAAAAAAATGTCGGGACTTTATGGGAATAAGTTGGGGCGGCGCGCACCACATGTAGCATAAGGGCATGCGCCATATGCCTGCAGTCCGCCACAAACTAGCCTCAGTAACTGGAGGGATGGCGCTTCAGCCAACTTTCTCTTCCATTCTTCTATTTGTACTTTTTTTTTATTATTAAAGCTTTCATTCCTTTATTAATCCTAACTATTGATACCTTCTTTAATCATGAAAATATAACATATATCGTGATTCACAACTCATGAACAGATTACTTGAAATCGCCTCTACCGAGTTCTCCAATCTCCAAAAATAAAAATGAGGAAGAAACCCCTAAATTTATTTAGCACTATTAGGTTCCTTCGTGAACGCATACCCCTGCCTTAGAACGTGGGTTTTGAGATGAAGAAGACCTAGGTGAACGTTGAGTTCAACACTATGACCTCCCCCAAAAAGTGTTTTAGACTCCACAATTATGGGGTTTTTACCCCCTACCATCCAAAAAATATTCAAAAGCTTTTCAAGAATTGATGGTTGCATTACAATACAGAAAAACTAGCCAACTTAAAATTTATCAAAAGGACCCTCGGATGCATTCAAAACCTCATAAATGAAAGCCACATAAGCATATAAATTCTACTAGAAATTCAGGACTCAATCAAACAGTCAAAACATGAATTTTATGTCTTCTTAACTCGACATCAAAGAAAACCACAAAAAACTAACTTATGTCTACAAATTCAAACATATTCTTGTAATCTCTAAAAATTAATCAAAACCTCATATTGAACATCAAATGTTTACCAAATTCAACTTAAATACTACATTTCCATAATTTCACAACTTAGGAAACAAATCCTCATAAAAACTAGAATAAAAACAAACAAAGGTCAAAAAGATTTAAGCATTTTAGGACTAATGAAATTGATGGGATACCATCCTGACATTCGGAACTCAAAAGACACCAAAAACCACTTTAAAACAACTTAGTCTTTCAAACTCAAAATTTATCAATTTCTCTATTTTTTAAATCTAATTTTAAAACCAACCTTTCAAACTCAATCATAAATGACTCGAGGTTCACATCAAATGGGCAAAACGATAATTTCTATGAAAAAACAAAATATGACCAGTTGGGTATAATTGCAAAAATTTTAAACATATGAAAAATAAATAAACCACACAAATAAAATTTGAAGAAACATAAATATTTTATAGATAAATTGATATAGGTATAAATTTTTTCCTTTCTTGATTGTTCTCTCATAACATATAACCATGATTTGATGGCCATTAGAAGCATATTTTCTAAACTTCAATGATTTGGACTTGATTTCTAGTATATGACGGTCATTACTGACGTATTTCAAAATATAAAATAATTTAAACTGAATTTCTTAATGGATATATTACTAAAATTAAGATGCTTTGGAATTGATCTAGAGACATTCCATGAATTTGCGAAATATTTGAGATTTCAACCTCTTGATGGTGTTTTTGGGATGCATTTTACAAAAACTTAGTGAACTTTATATATGCATAAACTAGGGTTTAGAGTTAAGTAGCCTCCAAGAATAGCTATTGGAATTGAACACACATTGTAGAGGTCCCATCTCGAATTGAATGCATCTTGTAGTCCCACAAAACTTATATGTTTATAAATGACCATTACTTCAAGTCTTGTCATAGTGTATACCTGTTGAAACTCAAAGAAGACAGTTGATGTACTCATTTTTTCATCTTTACAACTTCATATTTGCAGATTTAATTTGTAAGCGAAGAGATGAAGGGAAGAGTTGCTCCTGCTAGGTGTTCTTATTTGCATGCAACAAATTTTAAATTTATTGAAACAAACACATATACAAATAAAATCAAAATAAATATGATTATTTTATTGGTAAATGAATGCTAGTATCCTCTCTTGATTCTTTAGTCATAAGATACATTCATGATTTAAGGGCTGCTAGTGCCGTATTTGTTGAACATGTTTGATTTGGACTTGATTTCTAAACTAAAGGTGGTTAGTTACATATTTCTCGAACTAGAATAATGTGTACTTTATTTTCATAATATTAGGGTTTTTTATGACGTATTTCTCAAATATAGATGATTAAGAATCAATCGAAAGATATTCCCTGAGATTGTTGAATATTTGAGATTTCAATCTTATTAATTACCTTTGAGATGATTTATAAAGGAATTAAGTACCCTTTATATTGGTATAAACTAGGATTTAAGGTTGAGCTGCCTATAAGAATCCTAATTTTAATTGAACACACCTTGTAGAGTCCCAACTCGAACTGAATGGACCGTGTACAGTCCGACAAAATTTCAATTTTTATAAATGCATCTCGTTTCAAGGCTTATCGGAGTGTAGACGTGATGATACTCAAAGATGAGACTTCAAGTACTAATTTATTCACCTTTGTTGCTTCAAACCTCCAAATTTAATTTTTGACCAAAACATATGAACAGTTGATTTAGTTCCATGGGGAATGTCAATTTGCTTGCCATAGATTTTAACCTATGAAAAATAAAAAAACCACACAAATAAATTTGTGGAAACATGAATATTTTATTGATAAATTGATGAGGGTAAAATTCTCTTTCTGCCATTGATTCTTCTCTCATTTAATATTTCTATTATTGAGGGTGATTAGTGACATACTTGCTGAACTTGGATGATTTAGACTTGATTTCTATAGCTCAAGATTCACAAGTGATGTATTTGTCGAACAAGAATAGTTTGAACTTGATCTTCAAAATATAAGAGCTGTTAGTGGTGTGTTTTAAATTAGAATGATTTGGAATTTTTCTAAAGATAGTACTTGAATTTGTAGAATATTTGAGATTCATATCTCTTTCTGTAATTTTTGAGATACATTTTCACGGAATTCAGTACTCTTTATATGGGTATGGACTAGGGTTTAGGGTTGAGTTGACTCCAATAATCCTAATTTGAATTGAACACACCTTGTAGCTTCCCAACTCGAACTGAAAACATCTTGTTGATTCCTACAAATTTTTAATGTCGATATGATCATTACATTATCCACCATTAAAAACCATGTTCGTTATAACATATAAAGAAACATAAAAGTACATTGAGCTTTAAAATGCGAAGGATATCTAGAGCATAAATCAGACTTTCTGTACTATGAAGCCACACGAACTGAACGATGTTTTCACTACACTCTCACTGAAATAATCTCTTTGGTCCTAAGCTTTTGAACCTCTACTAGAAAAATCAAAATCTCAAAGGGTCCAATGAATCTAGGGATAAGCTTTCCCTTCTTTTGGAACCTCATAAAACCCTTCATGGGTGACACTCAGAGACAAACATGAACACCCTCCATCAGTATTAGGGGTCAAATTTCTGTAATTCACATAACATTTTTGTCAACTTTGGTTGTCAATAGTCTAGCATAGATCATATGTACCTTCTCCATAGAATCTCTAAGAAAGTCTGTAGCTAATGAATCTATCATAACTGAATCAAATAATATAATTAGAGGTCTACATCATCGGCCATACAACACCTCAAAAGGAGAAATTTGATAAAGGAATGATAAGTATTTTTTAGGCAAACTCTACTAAGTGAATATCGTTGATCCCTACTAGAACCAAAATCAATCATACAATCCTGAAGCATATCCTCCAACAGCTTAATCGTTAGCTCGAACTGACCATCTATCTAAGCATGGAAAAGTAAACTTATGCCTAATCGATTACCCAAACCATGCAAAAAAGCTTTCAACAAATGGCAAGAGAACACTGAACCTTGGATATAGATAATAGAAATCAAAACTCCACCCAGTCGCGCAATCAAACATATATAAAGATATACTAATTTATTCGCCATACACTTCACTGAAACCTATCAATAACCACCCAAATCAAATGGAATCATAACCACCCAAATGGAATCATAACCACCTAGAGTTTTAGGTAGTCCACCAACAAATTTCATGCTGATCTACTCCCACTTCCAATTAGGAATAAACATTATCTTAGGTATACCTACAGGTACTTAATGCTCACACTTAACCTGTCAACAAGTCAAATACCTTGAAACAAAATCTGCAATGTCTCTCCTCATGCAACACTACCAAAAGTGTTCACTCAGTTCATGATACATCTTTGCCGAACCAGAATGAATGGAATATAGGAATAATGGACCTCATATAAATGTTTATATACAATATGTTATACCTTGCAAGACTTAAGCCATGGGTAGCATGAAATGCCACAGTTAATAACAAACAAACTTTAAATTTATCCTCAAATTTTCAAATTCAAGTTCACAAAATTGAAAACTTCAACAGTAAAAGTGTTGTCACTCAATGGAGAATGCTTATTTCTCTATCATTTTCAAACTATTTCTCTCAATATTTCTATACACTCATTATCTCTCCATTGGGTTAATTATAGTTTCCGTAACTTTTGCCCAAAAATTTACTCCACTTATCCTTCAGAGACGTTAGTAGAATATGACGAATGCATTCGGTGAATTGCCCATCTTTTTTTGGTCCGCCTTTTTCTTGCTTTAGGCTTTTGGTATTTGAGACATATTCGGCGATCTCATTTGAGCTGACTTTTTTAACTTGGCGGATCACCGATTACAACCTCGTTTCTCCCTTTGGACCAGCATTTTATACCTTAGCACTTTGAGAATCGATGACATCCCCCCATATCACATTATGTCCTTCGGCAATCACCATTCTTGCGTCATTTAACCATTTAAATTTTAGAATTGACTCTTTGCACTATCAACTTAGGTGGTCTCAGGTCTGCTAAGCAACTCACAATTCCTGTTAGGCGATTAATGATGTGTCGGTTGTATTATTTTATATTTTAGGATATTCATTCAAACATCAATCTTTGCCTTCTTCATTTGAATTATTTGGCTCATATCATCAATATATCACCACAAAGAAAAAACTAGGCATTGAGGACACAACATATTCAGCAAAAAAAACCTTCAAGGAGTGTAAATCTTCCACTAAAATAGACCTTTGATTGTAAATCTATGTGTTATCAATCTTTTAATTTGAAATAAAAGTGGAGGTGAACCCTTTTAGTGATTAATATCTCAAAATCTTATTTAAATTTTATATGTTTTGAATTTTACAAAATTATTTTTTTGATTTCATGACTTACTATATCACTGTACACCTAATTAAATATTTTTTATTAATACAACTGTCTATACAAGATGGTCGTCTTACGATTATGGGTTATGGTCCACTATTGTGACTGCTCCACCGTAAGTCAATGTCACGACCCAGACCATCGTGATTGGCACTGTCACTAACCCTGCGGTGGGAGAACTATTACTACAACAAAAACTAAATTATTTTACCAAAACTATGGTACATAAACATATAGAAGCAGGTTCAAATGAGAATAAAAGTATTGAGATCCCATAACCTCCAAAGGATTAAAAAAATATCTACCAAACTAATGCAAAATAACATACCCTAGATTCTTAAAGTCATTGTACCAAATCTCTAATAACGACAAGCCTAAGATCAAGGGGTACAACCCCACAACTAAAAAACTCCTTAACCAAATAGTCCAAGTCCGGTAAGAGTGGACTTAAAAAAGTAAGATCCAAGACAACATGAAGGATTGGCTCACCCTTTATATATCCTTGGTAGCTTGAAAGAACTATCTCACCCTTGATTTTTCTCACACTCAATTGTCACCAAAAAAAGGTCTATCAATAGCCACATGTAGAAACCCTATATTAAATAAAGAACAAGAAAGTGCAGTATTAATACACAATAAAAGTGTATTGGTAGGATCGCCGGGTATCCAAGTAAACATAACATATATCAGACTTACGACAAGGTAAATACATACATGCACATAATGTATACATACATCGTGATTATCACTAATGAACAAGTACAATTTCATAACTCTAAAGATATACAATTATGTCAAATCAGTAGTTCTCTCATCGGAAACATATTCAATGGTCCACTTATGGATCCTATACCCAAACTCTTAGCTTACTGGTATGTGGTACCAGATCCAATGATTATATCGGAACGGGGCAATCAATCCCATTTTTATATCAAAATTTGGAAATTGATCTCCTATTTATGATGGACATGGAAATAAATAAAAACTTGTGTGTCAGAAAACAACTCCTGATCCATTAAACAAACCACAATCACAATCATAATATATATTCTCACAGTCATAAAACAAGAGGTGATTCATGGCATGTAATTTTTTGTTCTACGTAGTTACATTAGGTGTGAGTAGTATGCTTCATTCACATACATGCATGCAATAGAATGAAGCAATTACTAACGTACATCACGCAAAACATGAAAAACTCACAATCATCACCAACCTCGAATCAAAGCTTGAATCCTCTAAGGCACTTGAATCTTCCCTTTCCGTATTCATTCCACTTGTTCGTGGTCTAACAATATCAATATAACGCAAGGATCAATAATCAATGGTCTAATTATTTGTATTATAACAAACTCAATAACTCCAAACCAAAGCCACAATTGCCGTACCCATATTAGGGATTTTCTCCACCATAATTCTCGTACCAAAACCCTCCCCATCGATAATTACCTAAGAAATTATGCTCTACATATATAAACATGGACAAGGGAGTAAAACCCTTACCTTTATCCTCAAGAATGGTGCAAAACCATTAGGAACACGCCTGGGATCGTTCCTCAGCTGTCAAAGTCAAAAAGTGCAAAATAAAACATTTTTGGTGTTTTATGTTCTACTTAAGTCGTGTATGTCTTACTATGGATGCCCAAACCCACCACAACAACTTCCATAGAAACAATGATCAAATTTTAAAATTCCGAAACCCCACTTAAAAACAAACTATTATCACATGACACTTAGAAAGTACATGTTCACCATAAGATCACCTTCGTGAGTTCTTATAAATCGGATTCAATCACATAAATTCATTCTGGTTCCTTAACATCTTAGATATAACATATGTAATCAAATTCATTAATAGATCTCTCATCTATTATGAGATTTCCTAGACCTCACTAACTCAGATTTCTTATGAATCCATAATTTGGACTCATTTAAGGCTATATTTTGATAAGCTTAGTATCCTCAAACGCATATTTTATCTCTAAAACTGATTAAAACTTGATTTGTAGTTATTTAGAAATTAGAGAAAAGGCATGGAAACATCATAGAAAAAATGAGTAAAAGCAGCTGAAAGAACAAAGAATTGAAGATCAAAGGACTGTCAACCCTACACCTTAAACATTCAGTGATGTTGCAACTAGATCTTATCCTCGCCTATTGTTCAAGTGAATTTAGCTCTGAAGAAAAGGATCAAATCGGCAAAGAAAAGGAGTAGTCGGCATGTCGCTCAGTAGTTCCACGAAGATGTACAATATCGCCTAATGATCCAAAACATGAAGATTTTGTAGGCTAGAATAAGATAGAGATGAAGCTACAAAAGTGAAGGTCAAGGAGTTGATCAAAATTCCTGACTAACTGGGCCGAGAGGTCCTTCTCAACACAACTTTTCAAAAACTATAAATACCCATTAGTATTTTTAAATTAGTATCAATTTTTTTGAGAATTTTTAGTATTGAATAGTAATTTTTAGAGTTTTATTTTTATTTTCGACTACTATGTTTAAAGAAGGTTTTGAAGAACTTGTAGATTGAAAGGGTTTTTTCTCCAAGAATTTGTGCTTGAGTCTCTTTTATTGTTCACATTTTTTCTTGCATCAAGACTTAAATATTCATACCATTTGAATACAAACTAATTGTAACGACCTGTTTAGTCGTTTTGAGCTGTAGAGTTTATTTCTGGTAATAACTGTCTGAGTCGATGGATCCCACGATGGACCGTCATGGGCACGACGGACCGTCGAGGGTGTCTCGTTCCAAAACACTTAGAATTCTGAAAAATGAGGTACTGAGAACAACTCTCTGAACTTCGCGACGACATGGCAGGACGGACCGTCGTGGGAACGACGGACCGTCACAGGCCCTTAGTGAAAAGTTAGTCTCTGAATTCTCTGACTACTTAGCAGGACGGACCGTCACAGTCTACGTAACCCTGACTGGGTCGGATTTCTGTTAAATGTTTTAAGGGGCGTTTTAGACTATTCCTGCTTATAATTATAAAGTTAGTGGTTAAATGTTAATAATTCAATTACTTGGGGGTTAAAGGAGACAACCTTGGAATAAATAGTGGGTTACTTTTACCATCTTAATACTTAATTATATGACAATTAGGGTAAAAGACAAAAGGATTTGAATAAGAAAAAGAGAAAGAACAGAGAGTAAAGAGAGAAACGATCGAGAGAAGAGGAGAACGCAAGGAAAGCAATGGTTTGGGAAAGTAGATTTCTTGATCACGATTCTTTGGTGGAGGTAGGTTATGGTTTTTATGCTATTCCATAGTAAACTCTAAATAGAGATTGATATGTATTGGGTAATTTTGTAAAGTCTTCTATATGCTTAATTATGTGCTTGCATGATGTGATTATATAATTGTGAAGAATTAGCTTGATGAGGCTATTGAATCTTAAACCTTAAAACCTCCTTGTTAATGATGATGCCTTGGTATAAAAGAAGGCTTGATGAACTGAAAGAATAAGATTAGGGGATCGGGTGTGACGTTCTGGCACCAGGATATTATGGATCGGGTGTCACGTTCGGACACCAGGATAGTAAAGGATCGAAGTGTCACGTTCCGACACCAGGATAGTATGGATCGGGTGTCACGTTCCGACACCAAGATATTAAAGGATCGGAGTGTCACGTTCCGACACCAGGATAGTATGGATAGGGTGTAACGTTCTGACACCAGGATAGTAAAGAGAATAAATCTTGAATTATGCTAATATACTCAGATTTAATGAACCTGTTTTCCAAATGAGTATTGTGTGGACGCTTGAGTCCTCATAGATGTGCTTGGGTTGTGCCCAATGGTTATGGTACTTGTTGTTGTCACCTGTTAAGTGTTATGGTTGATTTTATGTTATTATTTGATATATATTGCTCTCTACTCTGAGTTGGCCGATGATACCTACTCAGTACTTGTGTTTTGTACTGACCCCTACATGTATGTTTTCCCTTTGTTATATGTGGAGTGCAGCAAACGTACCGTCGTCTTCAACTCAACCGCAACTCTAGCCAGTCTTCATCACGTCAGATTTCAGGGTGAGCTATTATTCCTAGCTCGGACTGGATTCTCTCTCATTCATGTCTTGATGTTCTTCAAGTTCGGACATGGACCATCTGTTTTCTTATTTTAGCTTCTTAGATACTCTTAGACTTGGTAATTTGAGGATAGATGTTCTTGGGATGATGACTTCCAGATTTTGGGGATAGTAATTGATAAATTTTAGAAGTTATTTATTGGTTATATTAATGAGTTTTAAGTCTTCCACATTATTTTTCTGTTTATTATGTTTGAAATGTTGGGGTTTAGATTGGTTGGTTCGCTCACATAGTAGGGAAAGTGTGGGTGCCACTCGCGGCTCGTTTTGGGTCGTGACAAACTTTGTATCAGAGCATTAGGTTCGTTGGTCTCATCACACAAGAACGAGTCTAGTAGACTCTTGAGGAACGGTAGGGGGACGCCTTTACTTTTCTTTGAGAGGCTATAAGACTTTAGGAAAATTCAATTCATTCTTTCTTTCGTGCTATTACTTGGATCAAATTGGTATCTAGGTGATACAAATTGGTATCTGACCATCTTCACTCTATTTCGCAGATGGTTAGAACTAGAGCAACAACTGCGCCAACATCAACATCGGCAAGTCAAGATGCTTCTGATCCAGCCACTGGGGCTGTAGCCCGAAGAGGAACAGTGGCAAGAGGTCGTGGTAGAGAACGCGGGAGGACATCCTCCAGAGGATGAGGACAAACACCAGGCCCATCTTGTACTAGGGCGGTGACTCCTCCACCGACTGAGGAAGTATTAAGAGAGGGTGAGGAAGGGGAGAGCGAACAGGTGCAGAATGAGGAATTACCCCCCCCCCCAACCTACCCCAGGGATGATTAATCATGTTCTTGCTTATCTTAGCGGGTTATCTGATCAAGTCCAGACACCTCAAGTGTTTTCTGCACCCGCACCTCAGGTTATGGGAGTACGACATGCCGCTGCTGGGGCTCCCCGCATAGATGTCTCTCTTGAAATAGGTACATTTCCTCGTTTGACTACAGGGCCTATAATGACAAGTGATCAGCATGAACTTTTCAGTAAGTTCTTGAAATTGAAATCGCCGATCTTCAAGGGTGCTGAATCTGAGGATGCCTACGATTTTCTGGTGGACTTTCATGAGTTACTACACAAGATGGGTATAGTAGAACGATTTGGCGTCGAGTTTGTGACCTATCAATTTCAAGGGCACACCAAAATGTGGTGGCGGTCACATGTGGAGTGTCAACCAACTGAGGCACCACCTATGACTTGGGCATCATTCTCTAGTTTATTTATGGAGAAGTATATACCCCGTACTTTGAGGGATAGGAGGAGAGATGAGTTTCTAAGCCTAGAGCAAGGCAGGATGTCAGTAACTGCTTATGAGGCTAAGTTTCGTGCACTCTCCAGGTATGCCACCCAGCTTTGCTTCAGTCCACAAGAGCGGATTCGCCGTTTTGTGAAGGGTTTGAGGTCATATTTGCGGATCTCAGCCTTACAGGTAGCTGCTACAGCAAAATCCTTTCAAGAAGTGGTAGACTTTGTGATAGAGGTGGAGGGAGTGAAGCCAGATGATTTCACCATGGCATCAACTACTACGAACTTTTGTAAGGAAGGTGAGTTTAGTGGTTCTTACTCCAGAGGACAGAGTTCTGGAGGTTATACAGCCCGACCTATTCAGTCTTCACTGCAGGCTGTAGCTGGGGGTCCACCGCAGACCGGTCAACATTTCTCTATGTTTGGAGGTTATCCCCAGACTCTGTCGTTCTCACAGAGACCTATCCTTGAACCCAGAGAGTGTTATGGATGTGGAGAAATTGGACATATTAAGAGATATTGTCCGAAACAGAGTTACAGACCCCCAATAGTCAGAGGTAGAGGTGGTCATGGAACAGGCCACTATTCTGGAGAACGTGGTGGCCGAGGTAATGGTGGTCACCAAATCAACCGGGGTGGCGGGAAAACTGGAGCCACTACAGCACAACATGGTAGGGGCAACGGGCAGACAGGCGATAGGGCCCATTGTTACGCTTTCCCCGGGCGGTCGGAAGCAGAGACATCCGATGCTGTTATCACAGGTAATTTATTGGTTTGTGATTGCATGGCTTCCGTATTATTTGATCCTTGATCCACATTTTCATATGTGTCTTCTTCATTTGCTACTGGTCTTAATTTACATTGTGAATTGCTTGACATGCGTATTCATGTTTCTACTGCGGTGGGTGAGTCTGTGATAGTTAAAAAGGTGTATAGGTCTTGTCTTGTATCGTTTGTGGGGAGCAATACTCATGTAGACCTGGTTATCTTAGAAATGGTTGATTTCGATGTAATTCTATGACTTGGCTTTCTCCAAACTTTGCAATCTTAGATTGTAATGCTAAAACTATGACGTTAGCCAAGCCCGGGACAGATCCGTTAGTGTGGGAGGGTGACTAAACTTCAAATCCGGTTCGTATCATCTCCTTTCTTCGTTCTAAGAAAATGGTTAGTAAGGGTTGTTTGGCGTTCTTGGCACACCTCAGGGATGATACTACCCATGTACCTTCTATTGAGCCGGTTTCGATAGTCCGTGATTTTCTGGATGTGTTTCCTGCAGACCTTCCTGGTATGCCACCGGATAGGGATATTGATTTCTGTATTGATCTGGAGCCGGGTACTCGCCCCATTTCCATACCCCCTTACAGGATGGCTCCCACTGAGTTAAGAGAGTTAAAGGCCCAACTTCAAGAGTTGTTAAGCAAAGGTTTCATTAGACCAAGTGCATCTCCTTGGGGCACTCCGGTTTTGTTTGTGAAGAAGAAGGATGGAAGTTTTCGGATGTGCATTGACTACAGACAACTAAATAAGGTAACTGTTAAGAACAAGTACCCTCTTCCTCGCATCGATGATTTATTTGATCAGTTACAAGGTGCTTGTACCTTCTTAAAAATTGATTTGATATCTGGTTATCATCAATTGAAAATACGGGCCACGAATGTGCCCAAGACTGCTTTTCGGACTAGGTATGGACATTATGAGTTCTTAATAATGTCTTTTGGGCTTACTAATGCCCCTGCTGCTTTCATGAGTTTGATGAATGGGATTTTTAAGCAATATCTGGATCTTTGTCATCGTATTCATTGGCGATATACTTGTATACTCAAAGAGCAAGATAGAACATGAGGAACACTTGAGAATTGTATTGGAAATGTTGAGGGAGAAAAAGCTTTATGCCAAATTCTCCAAGTGTGAGATTTTGCTAGATTAAGTGTCCTTCTTGGGGCATGTGGTTTCTAAGGATGGAATGATGATGGATGCTTCTAAGATTGAAGCAGTGAAGAGTTGGGCAAGACCTACTAATGTTACAGAGGTAAGGAGCTTCGTTGGTTTAGCTAGCTACTACCGTCCATTTGTCAAGGGATTTTCTTTTGTTGCTTCCGAATTGACAAACTTGACTAAGCAGAGTTTTCCATTTGTATGGTAGGACGAGTGTGAAGAAAATTTTCGGAAGCTCAAAACCTTGTTGACTACTGCTCCAATCCTTACCCTGCCAGTGGAAGGTAAGAATTTCATTGTTTATTGTGATGCATCCTATTGTGGTTTGGGTACAGTGCTAATGCAAGAGAAGAATGTAATTGCTTATGCTTCGAGGCAATTAAAGGTGCATGAACGTAATTATCCGACCCATGATTTGGAGTTGGCTGCGGTAGTGTTTGCATTAAAGCAATGGAGGAACTATCTATATGGGGTTAAGTGTGAAGTCTACATGGATCATCGTAGATTACAGTATGTCTTTACTCAGAAAGATTTGAATTTGAGACAGAGGAGATGGATAGAACTACTGAAGGACTATGATATCACTATCTTGTATCATCCGGGAAAGGCTAATGTGGTGGCAGAAGCCTTAAGTAGAAAGGCAGGGAGCATGGGAAGCCTAGCCCATTTGCAGGTTTCTAGACGCTCATTGGCTAGAGAGGTTCACACTTTGGCTAATGACTTTATGAGGCTAGAAGTAAATGAGAAGGGAGGATTTTTGGCTTGTGTGGAGGCAAGATCTTCCTTTCTTGACAAGATTAAGGTAAAGCAATTTAATGATGAGAAACTGATCCAGATCCGAGATAAGGTGTTGCGAGGAGAGGATAAAGAAGCAAAAATCGATGAGGAAGGTGTTTTGGGAATTAAGGGAAGGGTATGTGTACCCCGCGTCGATGATTTGATCCACACTATTCTTAAAGAGGCTCATACTTCAAGGTATTCTATACATCCTGGTGCAACTAAGATGTACCGTGACCTAAAGCAACATTTTTGGAGGAGTAGAATGAAGCGTGACATTGTTGACTTTGTTGCTCAATGCCCGAATTGTCAGCAAGTAAAGTATGAACACCAGAGGCCTGGAGGGACACTTCAGGGAATGCCCATTTCTGATTGGAAGTGGGAGAGAATTGCAATGGACTTCGTGGTTGGTCTTCCAAAGACAATGGGTGAGTATGACTCCATTTGGGTAATTGTTGATAGGTTCACTAAGTCTACTCATTTCATTCCGGCCAAGGTGACTTATAATGCAGAGAAGTTAGCCAAAATTTACATCTCAGAAATTGTTCGATTGCATGGAGTTCCACTCTCCATCATATCAGATAGAGGTACGCAGTTTACTTCTATGTTTTGGAAAACATTGCATGCTGAATTAGGTACTAGATTGGATCTTAGCACTGCATTTCACCCTCAGACCGATGGTCAGTCTGAGCGAACGATTCAGGTTTTGGAGGATATGCTTCGTGCATGTGTGATAGAGTTTGGTGGTCATTGGGATAACTTCTTACCCTTAGCAGAGTTCTCATACAACAATAGCTATCACTCAAGTATTGATATGGCCCCATTTGAGGCATTGTATGGGAGAAGATGTAGGTCTCCCGTTGGGTGGTTCGATGCATTTGAGGTTAGACCTTGGGGTACTGACCTTCTGAGGGAATCGTTACATAAAGTGAAATGCATTCAAGAAAAGCTTTTAGCGGCTCAAAGTAGACAGAATGAATATGCAGACCGAAAGGTTAGGGACTTAGAGTTCATGGAGGGTAAGCAAGTCTTGCTAAGGTTTCGCCCATGAAAGGGGTGATGCGGTTTGGTAAGCGAGGTAAGCTTAGTCCGAGGTATATTGGTTCATTTGAAGTTCTGAAGCGCGTGGAGGAGGTGGTTTATGAATTAGCCTTACCGCCAGGGCTGTCAGGAGTGCACCCGGTATTTCATGAGTCTATGTTGAAAAGGTACCATGGTGATGGAAACTACATTATTCGTTGGGATTCAGTTCTGCTTGATGAGAATCTGCCTTATGAGGAGGAGCCTGTTCCTATTTTAGATAGAGAAGTCCGCAAGTTGAGGTCAAAGGAGATTTCATCCATCAAGGTTCAATGGAAGAATCAGCCGGTTGAAGAATCCACTTGGGAGAAGGAGGCTGATATGCAAGAAAGATACCCACACTTGTTTACAGATTCAGGTACTCCTTTTCGCCCTTGTTTTTCTTCTTGTGATCGTTCGAGGACGAACGATGGGTAAATTGGTATCTATTGTAACGACCTGTTTAGTCGTTTTGAGATGTAGAGTTTTTTTCTGGTAATAACTGTCTGAGTCGACGGATCCCACGACGGACCGTCATGGGCACGACAGACCGTCTAGGGTGTCTCGTTCCAAAACACTTAGAATTCTAAAAAATTGGGTACTGAGAACAACTCTCTGAACTTCGCGACGACATGGAAGGACGGACCGTCATGGGCACGACGGACCGTCACAGGCCCTTAGTGAAATGTTAGTCTCTGAATTCTGTGACGACTCAGCAGGACAGACCGTCACAGGCACGACGGCCCGTCACAGTCTGCGTAACCCTGACTGGGTCGGATTTCTGTTAAATTTTTTAAGGCCCGTTTTGGCCTATTCCTGCTTATAATTATAAAGTTAGTGGTTAAATGTTAATAATGCAATTACTTGGGGGTTAAAGGAGACAACCTTGGAATAAATAGTGGGTTACTTTTACCATCTTTATACTTAATTATATGACAATTAGGGTAAAAGACAAAAGGATTTGAATAAGAAAAAGAGAAAGAACAGAGAGTAAAGAGAGAAACGATCGAGAGAAGAGGAGAACGCAAGGAAAGCAAAGGTTTGGGAAAGTAGATTACTTGATCACGATTCTTCGGTGGAGGTAGGTTATGGTTTTTATGCTATTCCATAGTAAACTCTAAATAGCGATTGATATGTATTGGGTAATTTTGTAAAGTCTTCTATATGCTTAATTGTGTGCTTGCATGATGTGATTATGTAATTGTGAAGAATTAGCATGATGAGGCTATTGAATCTTACACCTTAAAGCCTCCTTGTTAATGATGATGCCTTGGTATAAAAGAAGGCTTGATGAACTGAAAGAATGAGATTAGGGGATCGGGTGTCACGAACCGACTCGTAAAATTAGGGGATCGGAGTGTCACGTTTCGGCACCAGGATAGTATGGATCGGGTGTGACATTCCGACACCAGGATAGTAAAGGATCGGAGCGTCACGTTCCGACACCAGGATAGTATGGATCGAGTGTCACGTTCTGACACCAGGATAGTAAAGGATCGGAGTGTCTCGTTCCGACACCAGGATAGTATGGATCGGGTGTCACGTTCCGACACCAGGATAGTAAAGAAAATAAATCTTGAATTATGCTAATATACTCAGATTTAATGAACCTGTTTCCCCAATGAGTATGGTGTGGAGGCTTGAGTCCTCATAGATGTGCTTGGGTTGTGCCCAATGGTTATGGTACTTGTTGTTGTCACCTGTTAAGTTTTATGGTTGATTTTATTTTATTATTTGATATATATTGCTCTCTATTCTGAGTTGGCCGATGATACCTACTCAGTACTTGTGTTTTGTACTGACCCCTACATGTATGTTTTCCCTTTGTTATTTGTGGAGTGCAGCAAACGTACCGTCGTCTTCAACTCACCCGCAACTCTAGCCAGTCTTCCTCACGTAAGATTTCAGGGTGAGCTGTTGTTCCTAGCTCGGACTGGATTTTCTCTCCTTCATGTCTTGATGTCCTTGAAGTTCGGACATGGACCATCTGTTTTCTTATTTTAGCTTCTTAGATACTCTTAGACTAAGTAATTTGAGGATAGATGTTCTTGTGATGATGACTTCCAGATTTTGGGGATAGTAATTGATAAATTTTAGAAGTTATTTATTGGTAATATTAATGAGTTTTAAGTCTTCCGCATTATTTTTCTGTTTATTATGTTTGAAATGTTGGGGTTTAGATTGGTTGGTTCGCTCACATAGTAGGGAAAGTGTGGGTGCCACTCACGGCTCGTTTTTGGTTGTGACACTAATTTTGAGTAATGACCATAGAATCCTAGTCATTAACTGCATATTCGACCTCGATGAGGTCTTATACAATCTCTTACCATAATCATCACAGCATACTGAACCTTAAACGATGCGGAATTCAAAAATATTTTACAATAGAACTTCAAACATTAGTTTCATAAAGAAAAATAGTAGGAATCTAATACATTTGCCACACATAAACCATCTACTAATACGAATACAACATAAAGTCTTCGAATAGGGTCCTTAGACCCTTTAGACACAATAGTCTTATAGATGGAAAGTGCATATGAAAGACTACTAAGTTTATTAAATCAATAGAAAATACATAGAGAGGCATCAAAATACATTAGTCCTCGGATCTTTGAGGAACTACCAGAAGTCTTGGAGATAGGAAGTGCAGGCTTTCTTCAAGGATATAGAAAGCCAACCACTTAGCCACAAGCGATACTTATAATATAAAAAAGGAGAAAGGGGTCAGTATAACTAATGCGCTAAGTAGGTAGAAATGCATGAAAACCTTCAAAACATAAAAAAAGGACATTTTTATGAAAAGTATGCATTTATGATGTTTTTGTAAGCATTTTACGTCACCAACACAATATATAAGTCAACACCACCACAATGTCCATATTAAAACAAGAGCATGACTTTATCACTTCCTAAGGTCTACTTGTGAAAAATAAGGTTAGCATCCCATAATAAAACATTACCAAACATCCCCTATAAACCACCTTAACCACACACCTTACTTTTACGTTTCACCACATACCATAAGCATAGTTGAAACACATACATCATGAAATTTTTTTGAAATAGGGATAATTTCATCTCAACCATTATACATTTAACATACATGATTTAATATCACTTAATAACTAGAAAGAACCACCTATAATAACCTTCTAAAACTACTAGTGCCATGTACAAGTGAAGTCTTATACCTCCACTTCTACTTAGTAAAACTATTAGTATATCATAGACTAATTTATACTTCATTCATTTCTTCATTACTTAAGGAGGATAAACCATAAGCTATATAGACCATGAGAGCTTACATGGAATCCTGTGTCATAGAGACCCACACCGAAAAGGGTGTTCCACATACCAAGGTAGAACATACTTTCTAGATACTTTGTGGACCAACTAGCTAAGTTCTACGGGAGCACGTAGTTATTGGATATAGAGATTGCTTCTAGAGATTCTACCGATTTCACTAATAGAGATATATCTAGGATGACCCAACCTCTTGCATTAAAGGAAGGTTCTTTTCCTCATTGACGATATCCTCCCAGTGCTTGGTATACTTTCCCAATTCACTACTAATAGTATTTATAATTTTATCTACATGTGTGAAGAAGTAGTCCCTCTTCAATCAATAGAGTATAACATAATGCTCTTAGATTCATTAGGTTAGGATACACTTTTAACCTAGAATTAACGTAAACATGTGAGCAGTACTCACACAATATCATCATAGTGTTCCCATGAGGACTTTACTTTTTATCAGCACATTACTTTAGCATTGTTCTACACAATTCATGCAACATAATGGGTAGGGTTCATGAGAGTGGAGACCATCCAACAATACCTTACTTGCATCCTTTCAAAATCGATGTACCTGCACAGAAAATCCAAAGTTAATATAACATATTTTCCACATATATAAAAACCCTTAGGAGTTAACCCCTTTTCATGGACAATAACAAAATATCACATTTAGAACAAAAAACATCAGATTAGGCATGAAAACAAAATTTTATAATTAGATAATCATTAATAAGAGTTCACAATGTTCATATCTACATAATTCATTCAATAACATTCATAAAGTTAGGTCTTATGGTGCACATGGGATCTTGGGAGATTCTCACAATAGAAATCATAAATTTATCCCAATAAAATCATAATATAAGTCAAATAACATAATGAAATCAAGTTTTTAGTGAACCCATAGCTAGATCACAAATCCTAATTTTTGGTCATTATCTCAAATTCCAAAATAGATGTTTCGAAAAGCTTCATGCAGAAACTACTCAATGAATCAATATATCATACCTTGTTTGATGTTATTCCATGAGTTTATAGTAAAAAAGGATGAGTCTTGAGTTCCCTAGCTTGAGTTCTTCCTTGTTGATCATGGTGGGTTTGAGAGAGAATTTCTGAGACAGAAAGTGGGTTTTGATTTTATGATTGGGGTTATATAGTGGAAGATTTATTTTATTTGTTTAATACTCTTTAATATACCTAACTAGCTAATTGTAATCGTAACTATGTGTTAATTAAATTATTAACTAATTTCCTATATAATCCCCACTAGGTTGTATGTAAAGAAGAGTGACCATTGATGAGTCCCTGTTAACGGGGCATCAATCCATTGACGGAACCTACAGGTCACTCGTCAATTGAAATAGCGTATTGTGTTTGGGGTGAATTTTAGTGGAGACTAAGCATGGACTCGCTACTGCCATTGACGTGGCGTGAGTCCATTAACAAAGAGTCAATAGTTCTCGTAAACCCAAGCTATTTTTGACAGCTTTTTGGACTCTTCATTGGGTCCTAGGGTAGTCATATCTTAACATTTAGGTGTTAGAACCTTACTTTAGGGTTAGAAAGATTATATTAGGATATTACCCTCATATTTATACTTTTTAGGACATTAGAGTGCGACTTAGGATCTAGCATAGGTCATTAGACATATGGGGTGTTACATTTTTGTATAAATTTTTATCTCTTATACATGTCTAAATAAAACCCCTATTCTAGGGGTGTAATTTTGTGAATATGGATTATATTATCTATTGGGTGTTGCTCGTTACTGATTTATTTGTTGTTTAAATGAGAACATTTAGTAGTCGTGTATGAAATTGATGTGGTTGCAATTGCAAATACATTTTCATGTATGTGTTTTTGACTTGCTAGAGAGAGATGTTGTAAAACTAAGACTGCTAAATTTATGGCATGTAGGATTGGGTTGACTTGAGGTTCGTCTCGAGAGAGTGAACCCTAGTCCTTCTCTCATACACTCAGTTCAAGAGAGTCAGTGGGATAAGGTGGAGGTTGTTGTTAATGAGGCAAGTGGGTGAACGAGAGGAACCAATTTGATTAAGGTAAGTTGTAAGAGAAAAAGCTTACTCCCACTGTAGTATATCCTAGTAACAAATGTTCAACAATTTTATCATTAAAAGCATGTACCCAATAGTTTAGTCTAGGACATATTCCTATCAATCCGAAGAATCTCGTCTTCCAATAGCCTCTTTTATTGTTTTTACTATTTTTAGCTAAAAAGTTTGATTGCTTAACTTCAGCTTTTAATGGACGCTTGGATGACCCCTTAATTTTAATATGTTTGACTTCGATTTTTGGCTATGACTAATGAGAAATGAATTTTATTCTTTTATTAATTCTCAAAATTTTTCCTATGGAAATGACCCCAACCCTTGGTTGGGTTACTATAGTTTTGTATGATCATAGACAGTTGCATTTGTTTTGTGTCTTTGATGATGTCACCAATCAATTTTTTCAGAATCTTGACTTGACAAGGAAATCTCAAGTTACTATGAAAAAGTTTCTCTAGTCCCAATTATTTCCTCATTGACTTTTCGCTAACTACGGAAATCAAGTTGTTACAATAGATACCAATTTTCCCATGACACGTCCCCGAGTGATAAGCTAGGAAGGATTGGCTAATGTAAGGGTAGAGTAGTATCTGCGGTGTCGAAATACTGGGATACTTCTCTCTGATGTCATTAATCTGGAAATCGTGATCAAGAATTTCAACCGATTGTTCCTCATACCGAAGGTCTTGTTTAGAAAATTGAGTCTCACTTTATTATATAGTCCTCATCCCTAGACAACCAATTGAATAGCTTAAAATACTCCAACAAAATGCCAAAATGAAGTCATCACATTATTCGAGTGATAATTGTTGTTGTATGTACACTTAGTTAGCCACAAAGCTATTCCCGATGACCACTACATTTGATCGTACACACGTCTACAACATGTTATCAAAGGACTATGACAGAAACATCAAAATGAATCCTTTCTCACATAAACATGAATATATCCTAAATCAAAATTCGCCACAATTAGAGGTCAACCTGAACCAACAAACATACAATCATACTACCAAAATAATCATAGTTCTTATAAATATATCCATCTCATAACCTAATTTCCCATGAGTTTAAGTTATTAAAGTTTGGTCCAGAGAAATCAAATACTTATCAAAGGTAGACTTGCATCAAATTATGCTCACATTGAACCACACATAATCGATACATTACCTAGACGATAAGATGAAAAATGAAATTGTCGGACAATCATAAATACACATGATAGATCTTCTATAAGTTCTAATATTAAGGTGGTACATGTACAACTGCTAAAATATTTTGACAACTCCGAGACAACACCAATTATGTCATTTGAAATAATTGAATCTTCACAATCTTCCTACTCAACCAACAGAACATCGCAGGATTCGGTGTCCTGATCCACCACTAGGGATTCACCCATAAAAATGAAAACACATTAGATCAAACTAGTGAATAATACTCACAATACTAACAACCGTCATAAGAACTTCGACCATTAACTTTATTATAGACCAACATTTTTATAAAGAAACCTTTTCAAAGGTAACAATCAATAGTAATAAACTTTATGAATTTACCCAGGTATAAGTCCTTCAAAAGGTTTAATACCTGATATAATTTCTCATTTATTACCTTGCAAATTCATACCTTGATGAAATCTATTACCACAAATGTAGACTTAGAATGAAAATCTGAATTGTAAATTCAATTGTACACAATTCTCTTATCTTTCAACGGTAACTTGTACCTTCAAGATTCTTTTGAATTCATGTGTCCTTCCTTATAAATGATCACATCTCCATCGATCTTACAACATAATTTGCTAAAAGTTCCATCCTTATCATTACTAAACTCAAAAACAAAACCAAAGTTCTGATCATTACACTTATGTTTGTACATTCCTTTCTCAAGTCCTTTACAATAGTTTTTAGCCAGTCTACCGGACTTGCAACGATATTGCGATAGACACAACAAAATTAATGAAATAACGTGTCTCTAACTCAATTACCTACCTCTCTAAAGATATATATTAACCTTTGACATGAAATAAAATATTCTTGCTCTTGCCTCTTTCTAATATAGTATTCGGACATAGATTTACAAATATTCTTCTTAAATATTAATTGGGTGAACATTTAGGTCAAATTTGATCATGTGTTTGGCCATAATATTTGGAAAATATATTTTTCTTTTATAGAAAAATACGATTTATACCCATAAGTTTTGTAAAAGAAAAGGGTCTAAATACCCTTGAAGTATTGAAAATGGTACAAAATTACCCTCCATCCACCTATTGGCTCCAAATGCCCTTCTCATCTACCTATTGGCTCTAGAATACCTTTGCCATCCACATTTGGGTTTAAAATTGACCACTAATTAAATTTTTTTAAACTCAGACTCTTTAAATATTTTTTAAAATACTGGCGTTCAGCTATTTGTTATAGTTAAATGTATTAATATAATTCATAAACGAATCCACTACTCACTCATTAAAAACTAAACCCCACCCAATTAATAATCCAATAATAATATGAAAAACGTCATAAACACTACTAAGACACGATGAAATTAATAGATTCCTGAAAAAATGACATCCATAATTATTCGAGTCCAAATCGAAGGCCCAAATAAATTTAGGTTAAGCCTCTTATTTAGGAGGACACTTTCGAATTCATGCACTTTTTATAAAATATAATTTTATAAATATTTAAGATTTCTTTTAAAACCTTTAATATATTATTTTAAAAAATTTTTACGTATGAAGTAACATCACATAATTGAAACATAACAATAATTAAGATGAACGTAGTCTGTCTTTTTAGTTTATCGATAATTTTTGTTTTGAAACTTGTATGTATGATAATTTACTTATGTAGATATTTTTACCTCAAATATTTAAAAACACTCAATTGGAATTAGCTTTCCTGTTGTTGCATTAATAATGTGACGAGTTTATTAATTTAGACGGGTTTGATTTATAAATTATACTAATTAGTTAAATTATAACAAATAGTTTTGCGCCACATATTTAAAGAAATATTTAAATAGTTTAAATTTAAAACCGTTAAATAAGTGGTCAATTTTGAACCAAAATGAGGATGACAAGGATATTTTGGAGCCAATAGGTGGGTGGGAAGGGTAATTTGGAGCCAATAGGTGGATAGAGGGTAATTTTGTACCATTTCAAATACTTTGAGGGTATTTTACGCCCTTTTCCGGTAATATAATTATCAGAACTAACAATAAGTTTGTATTACATGTCATTTGATCTTCATAGAAACAAACAACAACTAGTGTCCATGACACTAGAGCAATGTGGTAGTTTTGAGTGAGTGCAACAAACCTCATTCCATACATCATGAATTAAACGAAGTACATGACTTCGTTTCCCTGTGCTGATTTTTCATCATTTTCATGAACAACCATATCATTAGTTCCATAATCACAAAATATTTAATCACTACTTTGGCGTTCACGTAAAAAATTATGCAGTACAATGAACACACTACAATAGAGGGTCTTTTGGTAAAAATAAAAGTTTGGTGTAAAATTTTAATTTTTAAAGATCTCAAATAATGAGATTTTCTCCAGATACTAGAAAAAATTTGTATTCGGAAACATGGAATATTTGTCAAATAATAAAATAATTGTATGGACAAACTGTATTTACCAAATTTTCCCCAAATATTATTTGATAAATATATGTCCAAATGGGCCCTAAGGTTGTACTACATCCTTCTATTTTTCTTCTTAGACTTTAGCTATATAATTTCTATTCGAATAGTGTCCCACCAGATCATAAAATTTCCAAACAACCAAGTTATTCACCAAATATTTTAAAACCACAATCTTAGGTACTCGCAAGTTGTAATTACTAAAAAAAATTCACTTAACCAACAATTTTATTGGGCAGCATAAACGGTCTGATGACGTCGGGCGTGACATGTTATATAGTTCTATCCCGTCAAATCTATCAAAAGCTCTTATTTCTATTACACTTAGTCAGCCTTTAATATCACAAATTCAACCTTTTCATCAACACGAAGGCACAAACTCAGGAAAACTTTGTAAATTCAAAGGACTAACCCAATAGGTAATTTACCATTCATAGGTAACACCTCCGACAGTTTCAAAATATCATACGACCCCATGTACCGGGGGCTAAGTTTCCCATTCTTCCCAAACTTCATACCCTTTTCATGGTTAATATCTTTAAATAGACCAAGTCACCTACCATGACCTCAAGTTCCCTCTTTATATTATTGACAAATGACTTTTGCCAACTTTGGGTCGTCTTCAATCTATCTTTATAAGTTAGACTTTCTCCACGGCCTTGTAAACTAATTCGGGTCCTATTAGAGAAACTCACCTACCTCCAACTACCCAACCAGAGATTTACATCTTCTGCATAAATGGCCTCAAATGGATTCATAGTAATACTTGAGTGTAGGCAAATTCAATCTATGATAAATGGTCATCCCAATCAGATTTGAAGTCAATGACACATGCCCTTAATATATATTCTAGGGTTTGGATAGTTGGTTCTGCCAAACCATCCGTTTGCGCATAAAATACAGTAGTAAGTTTAACATTAGTACCAAGTCCACTTAGGAATGCCTTCCAAAAATAAGATGTAAATTGAGTACCTCTATCTGAGAATATAGACAAGGGAACCCCATGCATTCTGAAAATCTCCTTAAGGTACAATTTATCATATTCTTCCATTGAATACTTAGTCTTGACGGGAGTAAAATGCGCCGACTTTGTCATCCTATCAATAATAGCATAAAATCGAATCATGTTTCTTTCGGGTGCGAGGCAAACCCTCAACAAAATCCATACTGACATCTTCCCACTTCCAAGTGGGTATTTATATATCTTGACTCAAGCCTCCTGACTTTCAGTTGTTGAAAATTTTGACATTAGCCAAAATAGACCTCTTGCAAGCCGCGGTACATCTTTGTTGCAGCCGGATGAATGGAATATTGCAAAGCATGGGCCTCGTCCAAAATATTCCTTCTTAAGTCCTCCACATCCTGTATGCACAACCTACCTTGATACTTAACTACCCCATATCCCCCATGGGAGAAAATTTCAACGGATTTCCCAAGTACAAAGTCTTTCAACTTCATTAATATGGGATGAAGGTGTTGCTTGCCTTTCACATAAACTACTAAGGAAGAGTCGGAGCTAGGTTGGATCACTACACCGCCCTTATGTGAATCTACTAGATGGACTCCTAACCAGGAAAATGTATCCACGTCATAGACTAACTCTTTTTTTCATCTTCAACATGAGCAACACTACCCATGGACATGCATATAAATGTGTCTGTGAAAACATTGGCTTTGCTGGGATGGTGGAGGACCTTGATATAATAGTCTTTTAGAAACACTAACCATCTTCATTGCCGGAGGTTTAACTCTTTTTGGGTGAACACATATTAAAGGCAATTTTGATCGGTAAACACATATACGTGCACTCCATATAGATAGTGTCTCCATATTTTCAAAGAAGATACCACGTCCGCTAGTTCAAGATTATTACTCGGATAGTACCTTGAGTTGAGTTTAGGCATAAATTGTAACCTTACCGCGTTACATGAGGACACAACCAAAACCTACTCGGTATGCATCACAATATATCACAAACACTTTGGTGCTTTTTGATATACCGTGGTTTCACGGTATAATTAATACTTTTTCCTTAAGTTTAGTGTGTCCGAAAGCCCTTTTTGTGCTAATTTTGATATAAGTTTCTCTTTGTTTTGCAGGAAATCTGTCCAAAGCTGAATGCGGAGATTTTGAGTGAAAAATGCAGAAGAGACCAGCTATAGAGCTTATGACGGTCCGTCGCGCATATGACGGTCCGTAGGTGGCAGCGTAGAGAAGCTGCTGAAGGAAGATGGGGAAGTCTGACCAAGTGTGGGATTACGAAGATTGTGACGGTCCGTCATGGCTATGACGGTCCGTCCTGCAGGTTTGTCGTGAAGATCAGAGAAGTGATCCCAGTACTGAGATTCCAAGAGTTGAAGTATTTTGAAACGAGACAGTCGACGGACCGTTGTGCCTATGACGGTCCGTCACACTTGCCGTCGAGAGGAATGAAGAAAGCAGCAGAATAATTGCACCAAGTATAGGGCGACGGAGTTCATGAGGGTCCGTCATGACCGCGACGGTCCGTCGCGTGGTCCGTCGACCTAGCCGCGTTTTGGCAGATTTGCAGTAATTAGAATCCTTGTTTAATTAGGTTTTTATTTTTTTGTAAATAGTTCGAAAAACCTCGTTTTTGAGGTTAGACTCTGTGAGATTAAACATCATATTATTAGACTTTGTGTTTTAGTGTTGATTTTTGGAGATTCTTACAAGTGATTTTTGGTGATTAATCAAGCAATTTTTCGGACTTTATTCTTTCTCATTGAAGTAAATACATGAATTCTTGTTTAACATATTAGAATATTGTGTTTATGGCTATGAGGAACTAAACTCCATAACTAGGGTTGTGGGAACCATAGGCAAATAATGAGATAAACCCTAACTAAAATAACAAATCTAGAATAGTGTCTTGCATGTATTAATAATTCTTTCTCTTAGAAGTCTTTTTAACGGATGATCAATGTTAGAACTCGCCTTAATGCTACTTGCCGGACCTAGGAGGTAGATAATAGGAAAAGAATTATTAACATAGATTTAGTGTATACTATCTAATAGGCTAGTATTGATTGGTACGAGGTAATAACTTAGTCAAATATCGAATACGATGCTTAATATGAGGTAATGATAAGGGTTAGGAAAGCAACACACGCAGCCAGACCAAGGTGCGGAGTGAGATTTTCTAGATGCCGGACCAAGGATTTAGAAATACATAACTTATCACTTTGCATGCAAGATACTAGGAAAGAATTGTTATTGTTAGAATTATCAAGTTATTAACCTGTGGGGAACACGTAAACCCTAGTTACTTTGATTAACTGATTAAAACCCAAAATTAAAAGCTGTTAAGTGTCTCTGTCAAGTTCGTTAGTTATTTTTACTTATTAGGAAATACAAACCCCCCTTTTTATGCTTTTACTTTCTAAGGAAGTCATCAACCGAACGATAGTAATAACAAGTTGAAGTTAAGTCTAGACTATTTTCCTCGTGGGAACGATCCCAACCTCACTAGTTGGGTTATTTACTTGACGCGACCGCTTTACTTCTCATTTGAGAAGTAAGTTTGAGCGTATCAAATTTTGGCGCCGCTGCCGGGGAATTTAGCTTTTAGATTAACTTGAACTTATTACTAAAGTTTAGTTGATATTTTCTTGATTTTACTTTGTTTTATTGTTTTTGATTTCCTTTCAGAACTATCCTCCTTGTATGCCAAATACACGGAGAGGAAGAGAACCCTTATTTCCCTACGATCACGAGCTAGAGCGTACACTGCGAAACATGAATCGTAATTTGGGAATCAATGATGAGGATCCAAACCAGAACATCCCAGCTCCGACTGATGTTCATGGTCAGATGTTACCCGATGCTCCGGGTGAACATCAACAGAGGGGACAGAATCCCGCTCCACGGCCCCAAGCATACTACAGAGGCTATGATAACATAGTAGATTCGGATGGGCCACTGGTTTTGCCTCCTCTATCCACAGGCCACACTTTTGTGGTAACTAGTATTCTGATGCAAATGCTCACTGCCAGAGGTTTGTTTTCAGGGCTACCTTCTGAGGATCCACATGCCCATATAGCTAAGGTAAAGGCAGTGTGTAAAAGTTGTGTGGGGAGGCCTGATTTGGATCTAGATGTAATAGTTCTCAGACTGTTTCCTCTCTCACTGACGGGAGAGGCTGCTATGTGGTTTACTGAGCTCCCATACAACTCCATCTTCACATGGAACCAACTACGGGATGTTGTCTTAGCACGCTACTATCGGGTCTCCAAGAAATTAAACCACAAAACCAGGGTGAATCACTTTGTGGCACTACCAGGAGAGTCAGTTAGTAGTTCTTGGGATAGATTCACCTCATTCTTGAGAAGTGTTCCAAATAACCGTATTGATGATGAGTCACTAAAGGAATACTTCTATCAGGGACAGGATGATAACAATAAAGCTGTGTTGGACACTATAGCAGGTGGATCTTATGGAGAATGCCCTTATGCTGAGATCGCTGAGAAATTAGAGAAAATCTCCCGTAAGAATAAAGCTTGGAGTACTAGGAAGTCCGATACAGGGAGAAAAACCTTCGTAGTGCAGTCCACTCACAACCCAGCCACAGATGATATTCGTGAAAAAATGGCTCAGATGAGAACTGAGCTTGGGTTGGTACTAAAACATGTTACTGGGGGTGCAGAAAAGATTAATGCAGTCAACTACTTGGCTAAACCACAACCTCCAATCGATGAGTGTTATTATGAGGAGTATTCCTATGCAGTAAATGAACAGATGGGGGGTTTCCGACCGAGTGCCCAAGGCTCTAATCAGGAGAATTGGCGCCAAGTTCAAGGGAACCAAGGTCGGAACTATGGTAACTACAATCGTGAGGGTCATTATGTCCGAGATGGAAACTACAATCGCGACAACAACTTCAACAGGGGTAACTATGGTAATAGAAACGACAGGATCGGACCCTATGTTCCTCCTCAAAATCGTGAAGTTACTCCTAGGGATGGTGGAGGTAGTATGTCGCGAGTTGAGGATATGTTGCATAAAATGATGAGGAGGTTCGATGCTAGTGATGAGCACAATAAAGAGTTGAGGAATAATTTAGCGGGTATTAGGAAAAAAGTTAATACACATGCAATATAGATTAAGCAACTTGAGTTACAATTGGCCCAATTATCTACAACTGTGAACACATGGCAACCGGGCACTCTTCCTAGCAACACTGTCCAAAATCCGAAAAATGATGGACATTGTATGGCAATTACTACTCGCGGTGGCAAGCAAACCATTGACCCACCTATGCCATCTAATGAGAATGAGGTGACAAAAGACACTGATAAAGGAGTAAATGTTGATGCTAATTTAGAGGATAACATTGTAGAAGATGCTGAAGTGCCTAAAAAGGTAACTCCCATGCGTAGGCCACCACCTCCATTTCCTCAAAGATTAGTAAAAAAGACTGAGGATGGCAAATATCAGCGTTTTATAACAATGTTAAAGCAACTTTCTATCAATGTCCCTTTGGTAGAAGCTTTAGAACAAATGCCCGGTTACGCCAAGTTTATGAATGATTTGGTCACAAAGAAAAGATTGGTTACTTTTGAGGATGATGATAGAATGCAGCATTGTAGTGCTATTGCTACAAGATCTCTGGTCCAAAAGAAAGAAGATCCGGGTGCGTTCACTATTCCTTGTACAACGGGCTATTACATTTTGCGAAAGCATTATGTGATCTGAGGACAAGCATAAATCTCATGCCCCTCTCGATTTACAAGATGTTGGGTTTGGGTGACCCAAAGCCCACTGCGAAGCGGCTACTGATGGCTGATCGAACAGTAAAACAGCCCATAGGGATACTTCATGATGTGCTAGTAAAAGTGGAGTCATTCATCTTTCCGGCCGATTTTGTTATTCTTGATTGTGAGGTTGATTTTGAAGTGCCTATTATCCTTGGAAGGCCATTCCTAGCTACGAGAAGAGCCTTAGTAGACATGGAAAAGGGGCAGATGAAATTTTGGTTGAACAATGAGGAAGTGACCTTTAATATTTGTAGGTCCATGAGGCAGAGTGGTGAGCTCCAATCGGCATCTGCTATATCCTACAACATGGGTGAGACATTTGAGACACAAATAGAAGAACGTCTAGGTGTCGAAGCATTAGTGGCAGTGATAATGAACTTTAATAGCGATTGCATTGAAGAGTATGAGTCATTAGTCGCGGCTTTTGACTGAGGTGATGTTCGGTTTAAACCGAAGAAATTTGAGCTTGATTTGACGAATCTCGAGTCCCCACCCGCTAAACCATCCATAGAGGAAGCTCCGAAAGTTTAATTAAAAGCTCTCCCACCTCATCTTAGGTATGAATTCTTAGGAAATGGTGACACTTTACCGGTAATCATTGCATCAGACCTGGATGAACAACAGGTTCAGAGTTTGGTGAAGGTACTAAAAAGGTTCAATAGAGCTATTGGGTGGACCATTGCGGACATTATTGGGATCCCTCTTGGTATTAGTTTGAATTAATAGTTGGTGCCACCATATAAATCCCTTCGTAAATCATTCAACATTTCTTTAGTAACATGTTCGGGAATAGGTTGAATAGAAAGATCTTCCATTGCTTCAATCCCGTCGTCACTATAATCCTGCATTACTTCATCAACGTCATCTTGAAATTTGGTCGGTAGTGGTTCACGACCCAAATTTCTTCTCTTGGCATTAATCCAATCTCGAAATAATATCGATATCTTCAAGTTGTCGGCTGCTAGTGAATGCCTATGTTCTCCAAGTTGAAACCTTGTTGCACTAAAGATGCCTTCCGAAGCTACCGACGACGCTTGCATTGCTAATATATCTCGAACCATCGGTACTAGTTTTGGAAATCCTTTGGTGCGATCTCTCCACCATTTGAGAACATCTTCAGTAGGTTCTGTAATTTGATTAATATATGCATCAAAATCATTTCTATTATCGTGAGAAAGTTCAAGATAATCCTCTAAATAATTATCAATATTATTTTAATCAAATCTAACCCTAGATCTTTCAGGTTCATTTTCACTTGATAAATTTATATTAGCATTATATTAATCATACAATTTTCTTTCTTCAATTTTTATGCTATCTTTAACTTGTTGACAGCTTGGAATTTCTTCTAATTCATCATTAATATCTAAGTTAAAATATATTTTTTCAACCATTCTTGATGAACCAAAATCTTTATACTTAGGGTGTAACAAACATGCAGTTAAATAAATTTTAAGAATAGGAATATAATATTTTTTAAATTGTATAATCATTTTTTCAATGGTTTGTTGAAATCTTGATTTATTTTTAAATTAATATAATTTAGAAGAAATCATACAAATATCAGGCAAAACAGTACAAATTGATGGACTATAAAGTACAGAAATTCTTTTTGTAGTTAAGTAAAAAACTTTTAGGAAATCTATAATTTCATTTATATCACGTCAATAATTATCATCTAGTCTATATGTCATATCAGAATTATGAGCAATCCAAACCATTTGTAAGGGTATTCGATATTCATAAGCGACTACAAGCATTTCATATAAAGTATTCCATCTAGTAGCCACTGTTTTTGGAATTTTTCTAGGTGGAAGATTATTTTCAAAACAGCGATTTTGAAAATCTTTACGCCGAGACTTAACTTGACATTTAAATATAAAATGACATGCATTTTCAACATTCGTACATCCGTTATCATACATATTTACTCCATCTCTAACCATCAAATTATATATATATGCAGTACACCTAATATGATAATTATCACCATAGAAAGGACAAAGTGTAGTTTTTAAATATTGAACAGCAGAATTATTACTTGAAGCATTATCTAAGGTTATACTACTTATTTTATCACATATTCATAACTTTGTAAAATATCTAAAATAGTTTGAGCAATATAGCTACCGGTTTTTTGCATTTGACAACATTTATAACCTAAAATTCTTTTTTGCATATACCAATTTTCATCAATCCAATGTGCAGTAACAGTCAAATAATCGTTACCATTTACATTACAACCCATATCAGAAGTAATAGCTATTTTACAAGTATTATAATAAAATAAACAACGAAGATATTGAAAATGTTGTGCATGATAATTAAATACAGCCTTTTTTATTGTATTTCTAGCAAAACCTTTAAAATTTGGATTATATACAATTTGAATATAATGTATAAAACCGGGATTTTCAGCAAAACTAAATAGCAAACCCATAACACATATCATTTTAGCTAGTTCTTCAAGATCTTTTCCTCTACTATATGAATGTAGTAAACTAGAGCCAGAAACATTAGACGGATTTAATTGTGTTTGTACCATTTTAGAGCCGCCTACTCCTACATTTTCAGGAAGGGGGGGACCGTTTTTTTTAGCTTCTGCTACCGCTTTAGCATGCAAAAATTCATTTTTACAACAATACATTAAATGACTACTCAAATGTCCCGTCCCGCCAGATTTGCCCACAGTTTTATGATTTAATATATGTTTACATTTATTACAAATAGCTTGTGTTTTATCTTCGTTTTGTGTCATAAATTGCCAAACAACCGATTTTTTAACACGTTCTACCTTAGGCCTAGGATGTACTGGGGGAACTGGGGCAGGACAACGAAAGGGAGCGGGACTAGGAGTAGTAGTAGCCGTGGGTGGCTGAGTTTCATCATCATCATCATCAAAAGTAGGCGTATCAGTATAATCATCAATATCATTATCATTATCATTATCACTAGGCAAATCCTCATCAAAATTACCAAAGCGACGTTGTAAATGTTCATGATAAGGATCTAATCCTGAATTACTATCAATATTATAAACCGTATCATGAACATGTGTATAATCATCCGTATTTATTCTTAATATAGTAGATTTTTTAGTTTTTGATTTAGAAGAACTACCAGTTTTTGCATTATCGGAGGATGTAAAGTTACAAATATTTCTTACACGCTCTAATGCACTTTTTTCCCCTTTCCTTTTTGAACAATATTTTTGCCGAAATCCATATTAAAAAATTAAACGTGAGATTAAATATAATACGAAAAATATTATGCAATTATGCAAATAATAAATCACAAATAAATAAATAATTATTTAAATATAAATAAAACGTAAAATAAAAGTTAGAACGAATGTACCAAACGTCTACTTAAAAAAGTAGACGTTTATGACCGCCGAAAGCCGAACGTGGAAAGTTGAAAATTAAATTTTGAAGCTCCAAATCTAATTTCCAAAGACCAAGTAAGGTAACACCGGAATTTAAGATATTATATATTATAGAATTAGAGATTCGAGATAGAGAGTAGAGTGTTGAGAGAGTAGAAGATGAATAGATGATACTGTGATTTAAAAGAATGAAATTTTGGGGTATTTATAAGTAAAAAAATGGGTTAAAGTGTAATTTTTAAAACTTCAGGGTGTTAAAACTTCAGGGTGTTTAAAACTTCAGGGTGTTCATAGATCCATATATTCTATCCATCCGTGTTCCACCAAGATGTATCGTGACTTCAGAGAAGTCTATTGGTAGAGTAGCATGGAGAAGCGAATTGCAAAGTTTGTTGCTAAGCCTTCGAATTGCCAACAAGTTTAAATAGAGCACTTAAGACCCCGTGGTATGACTTAAAATATAGAGATTCCAGAATGTAAGTGGGAGATGATCAATCTGGACTTCATTAATGGTCTGCTGTGATCTCGCAGGCAACATGATTCCATTTGGGTAATTATAAATGACAAAATCAACCCACTTTTTTCAAATATATACTACCCATTCAATAGAGGATTATGCCAGCCTATATATCCAGGAGGTAGTAAGACTTCATGGAGTTCAAATTTTCATTATTTCAAATAGAGGTGCACAATTTACGACACAATTTTTGAAGTCGTTCCAGAAAGGCTTGGGTTCAAAGGTGAAATTGAGATTGTCAAGCAAAGCACACCATTCAAACATTAGAAAAATGTTTATAGCTTGCTTGGTTTATTCAAAAGGTAATTGTGATGACCACCTACCTCTAATGGATTTTTCTTATAACAATAATTACCACTCTAGCACTCAAATGACTCCTTATGAAGCGTTTTATGGGAGAAGATGCAGATCTCCTACTAGATGGTTTGAAGTTGGTGGTTGATAGATCCAGACTTAGTCCATCAAGCTAGGGAGAAAGTTAAGATTATCCAAGAGAGGTTGAAAACTACATAGAGTCACCAGAAATCCTACACAGATATTAGGAGAATGGACTTAAAAGTTTGAAGTAGATGATTGTGTTTACTTGAAAGTTTCACCCGTAAAGGGTGTTATGAGATTTGGTAAGAAGGAAAAACTTAGTTCCATATATATTGGTGCTTATAGAATATCCAAGAGAATTGACAATGTACCTTATGAGTTGGAGCAACCCCAATAGTTAGTAGCGGTTCATCCGGTATATCATATTTCTCTGTTGAAAAAATTGCATGATCAGTCAAAGTGTTGTGAAGAAATTAGTTTGTTCAGGAATCTACTTGGGAAGATGAGGAGGGTAAAGAAGAGATATCCATATCCCTTTGAGCCCAGAGAAAAAGTCTCACTTAAAATATTGTGATTTTTAATGAAAAGATTTGTCTATTAAAATAAATTTATTTGTATAGACATGGACATTGGTCAAAAGTAACGTGTTCTGTTTGTATTGTAAAATAAACATTTGGGTGAGTTTATCCTTATTGGACTAATAAGACTATGGTCATGAATAATTCTATAACAAATTTAATATTATGGAAATGTCCTTACTCTAAAACTGTGTTTGTATTTGACAAAGTTATAAAAAAATTAAAGAACAAAATATTTATAGGAAAAGGTTACCTCACGGAATGTCTTTTAAAACAATTTTTCTGTTTGTTCTTACTTGCTTGAATCAATTTGTTGTGTGACATGAACGTTTCTACGTGTCAAATACAAAATCTTGTAAAAACTGGTCAACTTAAAAGCTTTACCTAACTTCTAGAGCAATAAATCAAAAATGTCAAGTATGTGTTGTTGAATGTGATTTTAGTCCCTTAGAATTATTTTACGATGACATTTGTGATATGGAGTCAACACCATCTCGTGATGAGAAAAATTGTTTCATTAGTTTTATTGATAATTGCACTAGATATTGTTATATCTATTTCCTGAATGGTAAGATGAAGCAATAGAAACATATATAAAACTGAAGTTGAAAATCTGTTGGATAAAAAGATTGTCATAATTAGAAGTGGTAGATGTGGAGAATATGAATCTTCTATTGCATAAACATATTTGGAAAATGAAATCATGCATTAAATTACTGCACACGCTTACATCTATCTAATGAAATTGTTGACAGGAAAAAAATGAACTTTGAAGAAAATGTTGAATATCCTACTTACAAGTTTAGGTTTACCATAGAATTTGGGGGTGGGGGGGTGGGTGGGGTGCTACCATTATAGAAAAACAAAACAACAAAAAGTTTGTATGTTCAGAAAGAGAAAAACAAATAGTTTTATTTGTTAGTAAAGGGCGCAGCGAAAAGACACTTTTGTTTTTTTAAGAAAGGGAACAACAAAAAGTTTTGTTTGTTCAGACTTTGTTGTATCTTGATAGGAAAATATTTGTCGCCCCTTAAAGTTTCAAGCAATGATTCTTGAAACATAGTTAACAATCTCCAACACACTCTTTTCCATATGAGAAATGGAAATGAGAAATTATTTTCAAACGGGTCAAAATAGGACCTAAGACTGTGTATTATATATTCATTGAATATGCTACAAATAGTAAAGCATGTTTATTTATGGTTCATGAGTTCAAATCGTCGGATAGTCAAGTGAAGGTTCTAAACGAGCTTAGAAATAATCAAAGGAGAATTTACTTAACAAAGAGATTCAAAGGTGTAGTGATGTCAATGGATAAATTACTTCCTCCGGATTTGATCTTGTAACATTCTTCTTGAAAATTAGTCCAATAGTCGAAGAAGATATGTCTTCTGTGGATTCATATTTTTTGGAAAAAGGTTGTCAATAGTAGGATAAATTCAATCTTGAGAAACTACACTTTTAAGTCGGTTGATCTTCCTCCAACAAATAAACCTTTGGGTTTAAAGTAGATCTACAAAAGGAAAAGAAAGTTGATGAAACTATTGACAAATACAAAGAAAGACTTGTTTTCACATGCTTTAGACAATAAGAAAGCCTTGATTATTTTGACACATAATAGCCACTAACTAGGATTACATCAATTCAGATGTTAATTGCGATAGTTGCAGTATCTGAACTTCAAATTTGTAAAAAATGAATATGAAAATATTATTTTTTAAAAATGAAGAATTGAAGGAAGAAATGTACATGGAACAACCTGAGGGGTTCATGTCTCCAGGTAAAGAAAAGTAAGTCTGTAAACTTGTTAAGTCACTTTGTGGAAAATTAAACGCCCAAATAATGACATGCAAAGTTTGACCAAGCTATGTTGGCAAATGAATTCAAAATTAATGAATTTGATGAATATTTTTACATTAAGACACTCCAAATCACAAGGTCATTGTTTGTTTTTATATTGATGACATGTTGATCATCAAAAGAGACACTTCTGACATAAATGCTACTAAGCATATGCTAGAAAGTAACTTCGATATGAAAGATATTGAAGTTACTAATGTGATTGAAAAGGTACTTTAAAAGTTTGAGTATTTGGTTTCAAATATTGTCAAGACTCCAATAAAAACTCCAATAAATGTGATTTTTGTACTTCAAAATAATGAAGGCAAAAACAACACACAATTGGATTATGGTAGAGTATTGAGAAGTATGATATACATCATGATGTGTATACGATCAGATATAGCATGTTCTATTAGTAAACTGAGTTAGTTGACGAGGAATCCTAATAAAACTCATTGGATTACAATGAAAAGAGTTTTGGAGTATCTAAAACATACTTAAAAAGCTATTGTTTTGCATTATCACTAAAATTCAACAGTATTAGAAGAACATAGTGATGCAAATTGAATCATCGGTCCAAATAAAGTAAAATCCACAAGTGGATATGCATTTGGTCTTTGTCGAGGAGCAGTCCCTAGGAAATTTTTAAACAAAAATGTATTGCTCACTCTACTATAAAATCTGAGTTTATCACCCCATATAAGGCTGATGAAGAAGTTGAATGACTCCACAATTTTTTGAAATATTTTTGGCCCAAATCTTTAGCTCTAGTATGCATACATTGTGAGAGTCAATTTACAATAGGTAGGGCATATAGAATCATGTGTAACAAAAAGTCTCGTCATATATGACGTAGACATAATATCGTTAGAGAAATACTCTCCAGTGAAATTATCATAAGTGACTTTTTAAAGTCAAAGGATAATGTGTCAGATTCACTTACAAAAAGGCTTAACGAGAGAAGAAGATGATATATTATCAAAGAGAATGGGACTATGGCTGTGGACAAGTCATTGTGGCGGTAACCGTACCTAAAAGACTGGAGATCCTAATATCTAGGTTCAAGGAGATCAAACAAATTCATTGCTGACGGTTTAACATTGTCAAAATATTTTTTATGGTACATTCTCATGTTTAGACAATGTTCGATAACAAGGATAAAGACGTTAAGACATTTTAAAGGTTTATAAGTTTGATACAAGGTATATCAAAATGTGTATCTACAGAATAACACATGTAGAAACTATCTATGTAAGTGATAAGTGTAAGCAACTTCAAGGAGAATCCCGTAAGACCAATTATGTATGAACTTATAAATCAATGAGAACCAAAAACAGTTCAAGGGTTAGTTGTGTGGCTTATATTGTCTAGGTATACACGAAATCACTACGCTTCAAAGATATCAAATCTACTAATTCACCGAGTACATCCGATATATGTTCACTATAAAAAATTCAAAAGGAAACCCACTTATGCAGCTGCAGTCAATTCTTACTTATGAAATACATAGTTTTTCATGCATATGTTTTAACAATAACCATTCTCTATTCATGTGCGGATTTTTGGGTTTTAAATGTTTGAAGATGAAATGAAAGATTGTGACTCTCCTGAAGGATTATGACTTTGTTGAAGGGTTGTGACCTTTATGAAAGGTTTTCTTTTCTTAAGGGTTCCAAAAAGATGTGACCTTACCCTTTGTTGGCTATAAATAGAGAGACATTCTCTAATTTTTCAACATTCAATTCTTCCCTTCTTTTACATACATTTCCTACAAAACAAAATAGATCGATCGTGTTTGGGTATGATTCATCGCTGTCTTTTTAATTTCGTTGAAATTAATGAAGTTTGAGGTACTACTATTTCTTAAATGGTTAATCTATTTAATTATAGGAGATATTAATCTACAACCTCGGGTACTTGAGGGGATAAAAAATCTGAAGGACACTGTGGGTTCTGTGGAATCAGATAGTTTCTTTCTTTTTTCTTTTCATATTAATTGTTTCTTGTTTACTAATCTGAATGAAAGAGGTAATAATTAATTTGTACATTGAAAATTATAATTAGTTTGAAAATTAATTGTTAGTCTATACTTTTTATTTGCAATGTATTTTTTTTCAATTGATAACTAACTTTGAAACTTTTCGAATAAAATAATATATAACAATTATGTGGGATGTGTTTGAAAGTGCAAGAAGGGGGGGGGGGTGTGGTACGGTGAATTTTTGTTTTCTTTCATTATTCTTCTTGAGTAGTCGACTTAAGGAGATTCTTAGTCGATTGTAGCTAGCGGAGAAGCATAATTAAAAACTGGAAAGTAAACTTGACACAAAAAGTTATTATACTGGATGGGAGATAATGTGGATCTTACGTCCAGGCCCCTTGGGTTGCAAGTGTGTTCTCTTCAAGCTTTTGTAACCTTTAATGTGAGTACAGAGATGAGTATAGACACATAACACACTCAATTATTTGATTCACTCTTTTTGTTGTGATACAAAAGTTTTAATGTCAATATTTTTCTCTTTTTTGTTTACAAATTAAAACTTAAGTAACACAATGTTTGTTAAAAGTAGAGTAGAAATGTTAGATGATTCAGAGTTCTTGTACATTTCTTCTGTCAATAGAGCATCCATTTATAGTGTTTTAAGTCTTGAAACTTTTTATGTGAAGAGATAGCAACCCAAGAGATTTGATCCTTGGAAAAGAAGGCAAGAGATCTTGATTTTCCAAGAATAAATCTAAAGACTGATTTTCAGTCTTGGTTCTTGTTCAATTTTCTTGATTTCCTGTTTGATTATAGCCGTTGTATCTTCCTTAATTAAATGTAGTTTGTAGTTGTTGTGTTCATTAATTTATCTTTCAAATATTCAACTTCCTTGATCAAGTCTAAGATTGATATCTTCAACTTTTCTTGAATATTGATTTGAATATAGCTGTTGTGTTTTTCATTATTAGCTGTTAACATATTTTTCTTTCTTGATTTTTGTGATTTTTGTATTTTTAAATCTTTTTATGCATCCTTAATTGATTTCATCTCAATCACGATCCTTTAATTGGTAATCTTCTCTTGTTTTGTGGGGATCTAAGATTGATTCTTTCTCCTTTTGGTGATATGTTTTCCCTTTTGTTATCTTCCTTGATTTAGTTTTATGATGTTCCTCAATTTTCCTTGATTCTTTCCTTTTTGATGATGATTGTTGTTCTGAAAAGATAGGTTGTTTATCATTGAAACCTTACACTAACAATCTCTCCCCTTTTGATGATGACAATATGTAGAAGTACTTCCCTGTTAGAGAGTGGATGTTGGATTTTCTCCCCTTTAATGCAGTGAATGGTGGTTGACTGTGGGATTGATTTTGAACTTGCTTGCCCTGAATATATGCAAGACTGTATTTTTCTATGTAGAGAACTTCAGTTGGCTAATAAAAAAATCAACAGAGAGACAGTGATAGCAAACATAAAATCAATAGTGAGAAAATGATAGAAAGAATTTAGCATATTTAAGTAATAATACTTAAACCATAATCCCCCCCTTTGACATTAGCAAAAAGGAAAGAACATGACTTTAACAAATAGTCAACAGAAACCCAAAACACATAATAGTAGCAATCCAAAAGCAGAAACAATAGAGATATTAACGAGGAAGATAGAAAAATATGAACACAAGAAGATAATAAAAACAAACAATAGTATCAGCAATTTAAGGGATTTCCAATAATATTCAAAGATTAACGAAGAGAACATAATCTTTCCTCTAAAAGGTTTTTGTAAAGATATCAGCTAGTTGAAAATCAATATTGATAAAGGAAATTTTCGTATCACCTTTTAAAACATGATCTCTAATATAATGATGTTTGATATCATTATGCTTAGCTCGAGAATGATGTACACATTTTTTTGATAGAAAAATAGCACTAGAATTATCACACATAATTTTAACAGGTTTAAAATATAATTAATAGTTACTTAATTGATGAAACATCCACACAACATTGACCAATGACATATATTAAGACTATGTAGTAGAGAGAGACATGTTTTTTGTTGTTCTAGGAAATTAATGATTTTCCAGAATCTGGCATGTACTTTTTAAACCCTAATACTAATGAAAAATTCAATAAATAAATACAAAAAATAAGAGAGAGAGAGAGAGAGAGAGATTGAGTGTGTGAGAATTGGGTCCAAATTCGACTTCTGTCCGCCTGAACCAGTATTTGGACCTATTTCTTTTTGGATCTCTGGCCCATATCGATCGTACCTGTCCTAAACTAGCAAAGTAAAAGTAATTAAATTTACAAAGGTTAAGGCTTAAAACAAATGAAATACGAACCAAAAGATAAAAAATAAAATGTGGGCTTTTTGACCCCAAACTTCAAATCATCCATTAGCTTCATATCCTTCGAATTTGGAGGACGTGTTCATCAATTTAGGGGTGGGAGACTCGATATGGAGAAATATGAGTCTTTATGACTCTCGCGAAATGCAAGGGATGAGTCAAATGGACTCGGATTGACATCACATGCAACAAAGAAGACATATAATAAGAAGTTAAAATGACTATATGATAATTAAATAAGACGTTAAAGGGCTGTAAATTAAATCGAAAAGGGTAGAAAATACAAAAAATAAAAAATTGCACCAACAAATGAATAAACATAAACGATCTGACCCTATCTTTAAATGAAGAAATTATAGGACCTAAATTTTGAACACTTGATTTAACCACAATGAAAATCGGTCTAAAATTGAGACAGTCCAAGTATGGGTCACTACCAAAAAACACTCTATGCGCCAAGAAAAATAATAACAAATCGGCAAAGAGGGCTTACCCTGCTAATCGTGGAAACATATATTCCATATGAAAGCAATGTGTTAATAAATAAGCAGTAAAAGTGATAACCTGATTTTAACTAATGAAATGAGGTACTAAAATTTTTTGATTTCCAAGCTTCCAATCTTGAACAATTGGCGCATATTTAACCGATAAAAACAGAGATGTGACTTTTGCTCTATGAAAAATATATTAAATATTTCCATTCAAACACTCTCCGGGGGCAGCGAACAGGACGAAGCCAACAGAATTGCGACCTTCCAACCCTCCAAATACGAATCTTCGACAAAATGAAATTCTAAATGAGAGTTTAGACCCAAACGTTGAAACTATTAGCTCCTCTACTTACGAAATGTGTTTAGTGTGGATTTGGAGTGTTTTGCTCAATCTTTTTATATGTTTTCTTGCCAAAAAGTATCTAACTTTCAACTCCAAAGAGACTCAAATCCCTTTTCACCAACAAAAAAATATCCCCCTGCCTCACAATAAAGAAGAGAAGTTATATAGAATGACATTGGGGTTGGTTTTTTGGGAAAAAAAATAAGAATCTGATGAAAGTGGGGCCATCAATTCAAAAATCTTTCACCAATTTTGGCAAAACATCTTTTTTCCTGAAATTTTTAACCCATTTCCGGAAGAGGAAAGAGGATGAACGGGTTTAATCGATTCAATCATCCTAAGGGTGACACGGATAAATCTCACAGCCCCAAGGATGACTTGGCGTGCCCTGTTTTGCTACTGCAACGAAAGACGAGAAAGGACTCTTTGAGGAAGAAAACAATGTTGGAGCATACTAGCTTGCTTTTCATCGCTTTCTCGTTACACTTACTCTCGCCGCTCATGCGCCTAGGTTTGTTTCTGAACGGACATCCCTTGGATTCGCTGGCGCTCTGGTCTTCGCGTATGGTCACGCGAGGAAGAAGACTAGAGCGTTCAGAATTGAAAAAGTGAATTAAGGTGGTTGGTTGCTGAAAGAAATAAAGGGAAAGACCCAATATGAATTTTGACAAACTTGAGCGAGAGAATTAAATTTTGGCGTCGGCTAAATGGGGATTGTAAATTTAACCAACTGAATTTAGGACGTAATAGACTCGAGTTTAGCAAATTTGGCTTAAACTTAGGTGAAATGAATTGACATTAATGAATTAACGAGCTTCTTAATTTTAACAAGATAAAATAGTTAACTTAATTACAAATAATGACTCAAAAATGTAACTTAAAAATTCTGACAGAATCAATTTAATATAATATTTAGTAAAACCAAAATTCTTTTTAGACGATTTTGGAATATTTATAAAATAAAATTAATTAATATATATTAAATTATGAAACGTATATACTACTGAAAATATGATAAGATAAACTAATTAGTTTAGCTATAAAATGAAGATCCAAATTACGAGCTACCAAAACTAAAAAAAAACGTTAAGCAAGACTAAAATCCTTTTGATACATATATATATATATATATATATGTATATATATCACTCTAAAGATTATAAAACGACTAAAAATACCTTTATAAATGACTAAAAGAAAGCTTTGAATTTTATAACGTCAATTATTTCAACTCGTTTGAAAATCAAGAGGCTCGAGAATTAATTAGCATTGAGGAGGGTCAAAATCGGGTGTCAAGAACTGTCCCTCATTTTACTCAGATTAATGCAAGAAATTCGAGGAAAATGAAATTGACCAATCTAATTTTGACCAACCACATATTCATCTCTTCGAAAAAGAATTTGGTATGAACTTTAGGAATTATGGTTGAACCCCCGAAATGGGTTTCTTACATTTCTGAGGCCGAAATGTTTGACTGTTAGGTTCAAGAGCCAGTGTTGGAATACAACCGAGTTTTCTAAGTTGAGCTCGCCTATATATCCTTAAACCTTAGGAATCAGGCTGCTTGTATTTCGACTCGATCGATCGAAAAGGAAATCTATTATGCTAGATCACCTTTGGTTTTGGACAAGTGACAAATTAAGTCGAGTATGAAAATGAATATTGTAACCTCTTAGCCATGAATGAGGATCTCTTCACATCCATAGGTAAGAACTTACACGGACATAATTATCAGAGCTTTTGGCGCATTGTCACTCAGAATGGAAACTTGCTTCGGGCAGATACAAAAATTTCCTGATGCGAGACCAAAACCAAGAAATCTAAGAAGAAACCACATGACTTCTAATTGGTGTGTGGTTTGATTATGGTGGAAGTCTCTCTTTGCTCGCGTCTTGAGGGCTTGACACTCCTCTTTGGACTATGTCCCAATTCACTGCTAAGAAAAATTTCCACGTTGTGCTGCATCCATTTTGCTTTCGTCCGCACCTGTTTTTATTTTTGGAGAATTCATCCTTTCAAATTCTCTCGACAAAGACCGAGATAAACTCATTAGTATAAAAATGTAATTCAAATGGGACATAGTGTCTTTTACCGTGTTGACACTTAGTTGCTCTCCTTAAACATTTGACGTCAACTTGATCAGTTTGATGTAAGCAAATAAAGCTTATGTCTTATGTTTGCAATATAATCTTCGATGTAGTCTTTATTTGATGTCGAAATAAATAAAAATTAATGTATTATGCTTATAATTTCTTGATTGTCGTGTTCGATGATTTTCTTGGTGTTCAACCTTTCCAAATAAAGATGCAGTTGCACAATTTCCTTCTCTGGCAGTGCATGATTTCTCTTTCGCAATGCATGACTTTTCCACAATGTGTGAATTTTCTCTTGAAATGCATGAATTCTTCTCCGCAATGCATGATTTGTTCTCCGCGATGCATGAATTTCTTCTCGCGATGCATGATCTTTCGGCGATGCATGATCTTTCGCGATGCATGAATATTTTCTCGCGATGCATAAATAACTTCTCTTGATGCATGAATTTCCGTGATGCATGAATATCTACTCACGATGCATGAATATTTTCTCGCGATGCATGACTTTCTGCGATGCATGAATAACTTCTCGTGATTCATGAATATTTTTTCCCGATGCATGACTTTCTGCAATGTATGATTTTCTTATTGTGGTGCATAACATTTTTTTCACGACGCATGATTTCTTGCAGGGAATGAGTATCTTCCGATGCGTGATTTCTTCCGGGACATGAATACCTTCTCGCGATTCATGAATATTAACTCGCATTGCATTATTTTTCGCGATGCATGAGTATTAACTCGCGATGTATGATTTTTCGCAATGCATGAACATCTTCTGATGATGTCATCCTTGGTACCAAATGAAGATAATGCTTCAATCGAGCAATATATTGTCTTCTAGGTGATTTCTGGATAGTGATATCATCTCAATCGACAATAGAACTAAAATAACCCTCCGGGTAGTAATACTATCATGTCTGATAATATCATGCAGATGACGTCCTTGACGAAAAAACTGTAAAATGTCTTTCTCGAGATTTTCATTTGATTCATCTTTGAACACAGTTGTATCATCACTATAGACTTCATATTGTTGGGGATTGAATGAATTAATAATGTTCACACTCCCAAGTCTTTGATATAGGCAATATGAAATATGCATCCATTGAAAAATTGTTAATTTGGGAAACTCTTCTTCCTTTGACTTCTCCATATTCATCGATCGGTGGAATTTATTGATTTAAGAGAAAACTTATAAACCTGCGTCCACAGAAAAAGCATTTTAGTTTTAAAATGAACTGATCTATGTCGATATCTTCATTTGTCTGCTCCTTGTCCTGCTATCCTCAGTTGATCTTTTGATCTCCCGACTCTTGATATATAAGACAAAATATTTTATGCCAAAACAAATGAAACATAAAGGGAAAATTCTTTTAGGAATTTATTTTCGAGAAGTAGTATTTTGAAAAAGGTTACTGCCAAGTATCATGTCACGTCAAGGGTAGCGAACTTCTTTGAGTCTGATGCTTGGAGGTCTATATGATTATTCTCTGAGGAGTATTCAAGTAACTCTAGACTGTTGATAAAACCAGTTGAAATTTTGATGACATCTTCAAAATTTCCGTTCCAGTTAAATATCTCAGCTTATCTTTAATTGCCGGTGTGTAAATCAAGAAATTTTTGAGATTCTCTCAAAATTTTGTCCCAGTTGCAAATTTCCAAGTAACTTCAGTCTTGACTTGTTGAGAATAAATCTTCTTCTAGAGAATTTTTTATTCTCTCTCAAAAATTCTGTCCCCGTTTCTATTGTAAAGAGGAATAGAAATCTTACGTGAAATATGATCGAACCCTTGTAGCGCTTACATATCCCGTTGAGGTAGGAATCAGGTCAACGTCATTCCCTCTCAAAGGTTAACAAAAATAAGAAATTTACAAAGAAATCGACCGAGGCCGACATAGGCCGCCTACTTATCTAATTCTTGAGAATTCAGGTCGAACTAGTTTAAATACAAAGAAATCTTAAAAGGGACAAATGGGGTGACCGAGGCCGAGATAGGCTGCCTACGTATCTCATTCTTGAGAATTAAGTCCATACATAGTTCATTACAAAGGGGGATAAAATTTTAATCAAACCAATTAAATGCAAATAAGATGATTACAAGGAAATAACCGAATACAAACTGAAGCTTCACACGTAATATATTTTGACAACATCTGAATTGATCGATTTCGGTCATGCGATGCCATCCATCTCCGACAGGACCAAAGAACCTACAGATAATACCTTGCGAACCATGTAAGGTCCTTGTCAATTAGGTGCAAATTTCCTTTGTACTCATCTTGATGAGGAAAAAGGCACTTAAGTACTAACTGACAAATTTCAAAGACTTTGGCTCTGACTCTTGTGGAAAGCTTGAGTCATCCTCGGTCGATATAGTTGACCATGACAAACATCAACCATTCTTTTCTCATCAATCGATGTCAATTGGTTAATCTGCTTGCTGACCCATTCAACATTGCTTAATTCGACTTCTTGAATGATTCTCGAGGAGGGTATCTCGACTTGAGAGGGTATGACCTCTTCTGTTCCGTATACTAACAAGTATGGAGTAGCTCCAATCAACAATCTGATGGTTGTTCGATAAACCAATAAAGCATATGGAAATATCTCATGCCAACCTCGGTGATTGTCAATCATTTTCCTCAGAATCTTCTTAATGTTCTTATTGACAACCTCTACAACTCCATTCATTTGAGGACGATAAGCGGTTGAATAATGGTAAGTAATCTTAAATTACTTGCATATATCTCTTATCAAGTGACTATTGAGATTTGCACCATTATAAGTATTAGATGGATTTTGACACTCCAAACCTTCTTATCAGATTGTTGCAAACAAAATCAGCTACAACATTCTTGGTTACCGATTTGTACAAAGCTGCTTCACCCACTTGGTGAAGTAGTCAAAGGCAACCAAAATAAACCTGTGTCCATTAGAGGCGGCTGACTCTATCGGACCGCTGACATCCACGCCCTAAGCTACAAACAGCCAAAGTGAACTCATAGCATTGAGTTCGTGAGGCCTCACTCGGATCAAATCACAATGCACTTGATATTTATGACATTTTAAAACAAGCTTGCAACAATCATGCTCCATAGTTTTCCAGTAATAGCCGGGTCAGAGGATCTTTCTTGCCGAAGTGAGTCCATTCAAGAAGACCTAAATCTGGATTCCACCTATAAAGGACTTCTCTTCTCATGAAGAAGTTGAGGGCCATATGGTGTATCAACTTTTTTTAGTTGGATGTGGCTTCTGCAAGATAAATCCCAAACTGAAAATACTTCTTTATATCAAAATACCATGGCAAACCGTCTGGTTCTGCTTCAACATGTGAATAATGGACCGGATGTTCTTTCAACTCTATATCAGAAGATCAATATAATCGTTAACGAATGCTTAATCATTGAGGCAATGGTGGAAAGAGAATCATCCAAATCATTCTGTGTTCTGCGCGGATGTTTGAATTAAATCTTACGGAATTTTCTGCACAACTTCTGTATATATTGCACATACAATGTGATCTTTGGGTTCTTCACGACCCATTATCCTTGAACTTGATGAATTAATAAATCTAAATCTCCAATAACCAAAAGCTCGTGGACGTTCATGTCAATGGCAATCTTCAGACCGAGGATACAAGATTCATATTAAGCCATGTTGTTAGTGCAATTAAATTGGAGTTTGGCTGCCATAGGATAGTGCTGACCGGAATCTGACACTAACACTGCCCTGATACCTTTTCCTTGGTGATTTTCCGCTCCATCAAAGGATAATCTCCATCTAGGATATATTTCAAAAATATCTTCACCCACAAACGATACTTCTTCATCGCAAAAATAAGTCTTAAGTGGTTCATACTCTTTATCGACGGGATTTTCTGCGAGATGATTGGCCAAGGCCTGTGCTTTTATCACCTTCTGAGTCACATACACAATATCAAATTCACTCAAATCATTTGCCATTGGCCAACTTTCTGGTTGACATCTCTTTGTGGAAAATGTACTTCAATGGGTCTATTTTGGAAATAATGTATGTTGTATAAGAAGACAAATAAAATCTCAACTTCTAAGCGATCCAAGTCAAAGCACAACACCTTCTCTCCTAAAGAGTATAACAAGACTCATATAGAGTGAAATTCTTGCTTATATAATAAATGGATTGCTCCTTCTTCCCTGTTTTGTCAGGCTGCCCAATCACGCATCCAAATACCCTATCTGAGATGGACAAATAAAATAACAATGGACTCCCTTCTCACGGAGGAACCAATACCGGTGGATTGGACAAATAGTTCTTAATAGCATCAAAAACAGTCTTACACTTTTCAGTCCACTTTGTCAAAGTATCTTTCTTCAGCATCTTGAAGATAGGCTCACACACCACATATGATTGAGCTATGAATCGACTGATGTAGTTCAACCTTCCTAAGAAACTCATCACCTCTTCTTAGTTTTTGGAGGAGGTAACTCTTGAATTGCCTTAATATCTAAAGGTTCGAGCTCAATACCTCTTTTGCTGACTATAAATTCCAACAACTTGCCGACTGGCACCCCAAAAGCACATTTAGCGGGATACAGATTCAAGTTATAACGGCGTAGACGATCATAAAATTTCTTTAAATGCGTCAAGTGGTACGAAATCTCGCGGGACTTGACTATGACATCATCTACATACAGCTCGATGTCCTTATAAATCATGTCATTAAATATGGTCGTCATAACCCTCATATAAGTAGCGCCAACATTTTTGAGACCAAATGGAATCACCCCATAATGATATACACCCCAAGGCGTACTAAAAGTTGTGTTTTCTGCATCTTTTTCATCCATCAAAATCTGGTGATAGCCTGCGTAGTAATCCACAAATAACTGCATTTCGTGTTTAGAACAGTTATCGATTAGAATGTCAATATTGAGAATGGGAAACTATCCCTTTGGCTGTCTTTGTTAAGATCTTTGTAATTGACACAAATTCTGATCTTCTCATCTTTTTTGGTGATCGGAACAACGTTGGCCAACCAAGTAAAGTATTGCGTCACTTCCACTAATCGAGACTCAATCTGTTTGGTGATCTCTTCTTTATTATTCAAAAATAATCAGGCTTGAACTTCCAAGCCTTCTGTTTCACTGGACTGAACCCTTGACTAATCGGTAACTTGTGAGACACCATATTGGTACTTAGCCCTAGCATGTCACTGACTTCCCAAACGAACACATCAATATATTCAGTAAGAAAATGTATCATGTCCTTTATTTGAGATTCATTCAAATGGACAGTGATTTTGACCTCTTTGACACACTCTTGGTCTCCCAGATCCACTGTTTCAGTTTCTTCTAAATTTGGCTTATGTTGATTTTCAAACTGCCGAAATTCCTCAGCAACATATTCTAGTACCTCATTTTCCTCTTAGTATTCTTCACCCTCTTCATCACTTGTCTCATTTTGTTCATTCAGCTCGTGACATGACATGACGTTGGTAGGTTTAAAATTTACGCTACTGAAACCATAAATAGACAATGTTAGGAAAGTAAATTGTAGCAACTAATTAAATAGGTAAATTTTCAATAAAAGAGGCTTCATTCAAAATAAGAAACAATGCAAACATTGGCCATAGAAAAGTGTCATATTGCCGTTTTAAAACATCATGGGGAAATTTTTAAAAATTCAAACAATTTTAAGTAAAATCAAAATGTTGGGTCTCGGGACTCATCCGAACCACCACCAATTTAAAAATATGCATAAACAATGTACTTCTAGCAAGATGATGGGAGAATCAAGATTGGTGTAGAAGTTCAATTCTGCAGTTGTTCTCCAGGTTCAACCTCATGGATACCAACTAGATCGACCTCGTCCTCTATGAAAACATCAATCTCTTCAATATGGTTGCAGTTCCCTCCACGTGGCCATCACGATCGGCTTACTTCCAAGCTTGAAAGGATTGATACATATGTGGTATCGGCTTAGCCAATGCTTGATCACTGCTCTTCTTCACATTCATCTCATCATCTGTGGGGATATACCCCAAACCATATTTCACTCCTATAACGGGGACAGGAATAAGCTCAATAATTCCTTGGGAATTTCTTCCCAATCCAAAACGTGGTTCGAACTTATTTTGCAGCATCACAGTGGTCATCTTGTACACGGAATGCATAGGAGGCTGTTGGAACAAATCGTCACCGGTGGCATTTACTAGCTCCATCGTGTAGAAATAGGTACTCGCGAGACTTCATCAATAGCCGGAGTGACGTCCTTTGCCGTGAATAACCAGTTTTAGTCCTTCCAAACGAGCTTCATCATCTGGTGAAAAGTAGAAGATACAACTCCAGCCATATGGATGAAAGACCTTCCCAGAAGAAGGTTATAGCTGGTGTCAATGTTCAAGAGCTGAAACTGTGCACTGAATTCTGCCTGACCCATTTGGATTGCCAAGTTCACTGCTCCCAATGTGTCTCTTTGCACTCCATCGAAGGCTCTTACATTGACCTGGTTTTGTTCCATCTTCCCCTAGTGAAACCTTAACTTCCTTAGAGTCGGTAGCTTGCAAATGTTGAGACCAGACCCATCATCCATCAGGACATGGTTTATGAACCTTTTGCGGCATATGGCGGTGACATGCATTGCCTTGTTGTGTGACCTTCCTTCAAAGGGCAACTCTTCATCACAGAAGCTAATCTGATGACCCAGTATAACTTGGTTGATCATAGCCTCCACTTTATCGCCGCTGGTTGTGCCAATGGGCACATATGTATCATCAAGAGCCTTCATCAAGTCCTATCTATGCAATTGAAAACTCATCAAAATGGCCCACACAGAAATTTGGGATGGATTTTTCTCCAAATGCTTAACAATCAAATAATCCTTTGGCTGCATCTTTCTCCAGAATTTCTTCGTTCGCCCTCAATTATCGGCCTTTTCCCTTGGTCCTTCTTCTTTCCTCCAAAATCCAACTTTTTGGGAGTATAACACCTCCAAGATTGGGTCATTCCTTGAGCGGCAAACATTTCAATCACAAACTTTGGCGTAGCAAGATCTTCAATGGCACCAAGGCAACCTATGCGGGTGTCAGGATCATGAACTCCTTTTATCTTTAACGCTCAGCGAGGCCACAACCCTTTCAAACTCATCATGGACAATCAGAGTTAGCACCTTAGTCATGCACCAGTCATCATCCGCTCTATCATATTGAGGCCTCCATGATTTGGCAAAGGATTAGTGTTGACATTGGGTGCGACAGTTTGAACAAAAATCACTTCTTGGTCGATCAAATCTTGAATCTTGTGCTTGAGGTTGATTTTACAATCCTCAGTATTATGTCGAACACTGTTGGAGTGATACATACACCTTTGATTGGGTTTGTAGAATTTGGAACTAGTATTCACCGGCTTGGGCCCTACCGGGTGAATGCATCCAGCTACAGCCAGTCACTTGTACAACTTTGTTCGACTTTCATCAAGCGCGGTAAAGTTTCTGGGAGGATTCTTCTCGAATCTAGGTCAAGAGGGATCATAGTTGCCTTGTTGGGAGGAGGCATCTGTTAATAATTTTGAGTTTTTGGAGGGAGAGTTTGGTTTCATTGATAAAGTTTTGTTTGGTAATTTAGCCAGGGAACTTGGTAGTTCGTGGGGGTATATTGGTATACTGGAGCTTGTACATGATATACTGGTGGGGGTGCCTTGTATATTGACTGCACATTGGAGCAGTTAGGAGCAACATTTTGGTAAACGGGAGATGGAATTTGGTAAAGTGGGGGAGAGTTTTGGTAAATGAGAGATGGATTTTGGTATTTTGGAGAGGGGACATTTGGTATGTGGATGTAGCATTTCGGTAGACAGGGGGAGGAGTATTTGGATAACTGGCTTGCGTGTAGCAAGCCTGGTAAGAATTCTGGGAGGGTCAGGGCGACCTTGGTAGGATGATAATCTTCTGGGGGTCTTCCTCCCCTCATAAGAGACAGTAGAAATGTCTTCTCTGTTCTTTTTCAACTAGCTTGATGATCCAGGAGACGCAGCAACACGGGAAATCTTCACGGTTTTCAACCCATCCTCGATAGTCTCAGAAACCTTGACTGTCTTAACAAATTTTGCTCCAACGAGCAATATAATTGTATCACAATATTCGGGCTCTTGCACTCGCACAAACACTTCAACTATTTCTTTTTTCGGATATAGGAGCTCGTACTCTAGCTGCTTCTTGTCTCCACCCATATTAAAACCCTCTGTAGCTTTCAGTGGAATTTTGCTTCATCTTTTCTAAGGAGTAGCGATCGGGAACAATTTCTATAGTACAGGCAAATCGATTGATAAAATCCTTGTCCAGGGCATTCCAACTGGGCCATTGTCTAGTCTCATGGGAAGTGAACCATTCTAGAGACTTACAGCATAGATTTTGGCTAAAGAGACGCATCAACAAAGATGCATCTCTAGCAACCCCGAAAAGATGGTCGCAGTAGGATTTCAGATGGGTCATAGGATTCCATACTCCTCTGAAAGTGTCAAATTTTGGAATCTTGAACCCTTCTTGGAGGTCCATATTTGGATGAATGCACAAATCCTCATCGTTCAAACCAGCAACGTCGGGGATGAATTTGAACTCCTTCACTGCTGTTCTGATCTCTTCTTTTATATTTTTCTTTTGCCTTTTTGTTTGCCCTCCACTCTCTTTCCTTGTCCTCGTAATGGTTAATCTCAGAACCATGCACGTCGTACTTAGTTGGGATAAAAATCTGGAAAGTTGTTCTTTTAAGTTGGGTTGGAACAATGGAAGGACTTTGGGCATTCTATGTAGTTTGGTAGTTTTGCGAATAGGGTTGGGGATTAGTATTTTGGTTTTGGTGGTGGTGAGGAGTTTGGGGGTGGAATGCATTTTATTTTTGGTTTTGATTCTGGTTTTGCAGTGGTGCAGTGGTTTGATGGTGGGTATTTTGGGGATGAGGTGGTATTTGAGAATGGTTGTTTTTGAGGAGGTGATGGATTTTGGTAAGAGGCGGAGGCGTATTGAGGGTTTTGTGTAGTCAACTCTAATACTGAGGGATTTTGAGCAGGAGTAGACGGCGGATTCTGAGATGGATCCATGTTTGAAGAGGGAGAATATAGAGGAGGTATCTCATCAGTAGTAGCGTTGGCAGTAAAACCTGGTGGAGGTAGATTCTGTCTCCTTTGCATGTCCACTCTCATCTCAGCGATTTATTGCATCAACTGCATAATCAGCTCGTTCTGATCCGCTATGGTAGGTTGAGCCAAAATAACGTCAGTAAGACTGATTTCTTCGTTGTTGTTCCCCATTCTTGTTTTCCTTTTTCTGAACTTTGGCCGGGAAAGGAATCTTGCAACGATCCTTTTGATCGTTTTGAGTACTAGAACTTTAATTTCATCAAAACACTTTTCGATGGATTTTAAATATATATTTTGGACTATTTGTATTTATAATTATAAAATTAGTGGGATAATTTTAATAATTTATTTAGTTGGTGGTTAAAGAAAATAACATTAATATTAATAGTGGGTCACTTTTACTATCTTTATAATTAGCTAGGTATACAATTAGGGTTACAATAATTAAATTTTAAAAAAAGAATTATTTTTTATTATTTCTATCCTTATACAACTAATGTGCGGCGGAAACTATTGTGATCTCAAGATTAGGAACTTGAATATAGATTTGTGTTTGATGACATGTGGGATAAAAGCTAGAAATATAGCAATATAGATGTCTATAGGCTCGTATTTACAAATATGGTATACTTGATAGATTGTAAAAGCTCAGAGGCTTTGAGGAAAGAAAAGTATTGAAAAAATAGCTTGCAGGACTTCGGTTCTTCGGTGGAGGTAGGTTATGGTTTATGCAATTTGATAGTAAACTCTTAATAGTAATTGATATGTATTGAATGATATTATGAAGTTCTCTACGTACTTGACTGTGTGATTGTGAGATTGTGTGATTTAGTTGTGTGGTTTGTGATTGGTCTGGAATCCTGAGACCGTGAAATTTATAATTTTGAATATTTTATCGAAATGATGCCTTGAATAAAGAAGGCTTGATGAAATATTATCAATGAATTGAAAGTGGTGATAATAACTGATAAATTAAAGGTATTATTTGATCGGAGTGTCACGTTCCAACATAGTATAATTGGATCGGAGTGTCACGTTCCGACACAATATAATTGGATCGGAGTGTCACATTTCGACATGGTATTTTTGGATCGGAGTGTCACGTTTCGACACGGTATAATTGGATCGGAGTGTGACGTTCTGATACAATATAATTGGAATGGAGTGTCACGTTACGACATGATAATATTAAAGGAAAAACATATTGCATTAGCGGAATTACTCAACTTCAAGGAACTCAATTCCTCCCAATAGTTTAGTTGGAGGCATGAGTCCTCATAGATGATCTTGATATTGTTGACACTTGTTCAAGTTGTTTGTTTCTTATCACCTGTTAAGTGATATAGTTGAGTTAATACAATTATTCATTGTATATTAGTTTCTATTTTGTGTTGGCCAATGATACTTACTCAGTACATGTTGTTCCGTACTGAGCTGTACTTGTGTTTCTCTTTGTTTCCTTTTATGAAATGCAGCGAGTGTACCAATGAATTCAAATTACCCTCAGCTCTAGCCAGTCTCCCGTATATCAGGTTCGAGGGTGAGCTATTCATTCAAGTTTGTGTTGGATTCTCTCGATCATGATAGGATATCCTACACTTTCGGACACATACCATTTTAATCTTCTATTTTGGTGTATTTGTTATTTTTATACTTAGTACTGGAGATTAGATGTCCTTGATGTGATGACTTTCAGGTTTTTGGAAATCATATTTAGTAAGATTTTGAGTTTCCGCATTATCTTTGTATTTTGTAAGTTAGGTTAAATTGGTTGGTTCGCCCACTTAGGAGGGTTAAGTTTGGGTGCCACTCACGACTCGTTTTGGGTCGTGACAAACTTGTTATCAGAGCGTTAGGTTCGTTGATCTCATCACACAAGGACAGGTCTAGTAGAGTCTTTTAGAATGGTATGGGGACGCCTTTACTTTTCTTCGAGAGGCTATAAGACTTTAAGAAAGCTTCATTCCTTCTTTATTTCGTGCTACTACTTGAGTACAATTTGTATCTAGATGATACAACTTGATATCTAACCTTCTTCACTTTATTTCACATATGATTAGTATTAGAGTAGTAGAATTGGAAACACATACACCAGCAAGAGAGTATGCATTCGTAAAAATAGATATTTTTCCACGATTCACAATAGATTTGTAATTTCTAGTGACTAGTATGATCTTTTTATTATGTTCTTAAAGTTGAATTAACTATTCTTCATGGGTACTGAATATGAAGATGCTTATGATTTACTTATTGTTAGTTATGTGAGTTATTTCATAAGATGGATATGGTAGAGTGATGGGACAATGAGTTTCTGACTTATTAATTTTGGGATGATGCAAAATTTGGTGGCAATTTATGTTGAGTCTTGCCGGATATGACACTACCTATGACATAAGACAACATTTTTCTTGCTTCTTAATGAAGAATTATATACCATAGAATTTGAAGGATAGGAGGAAAGATGAGTTACTGAATAATAAGAGGTATATGTTTCACAAATTAAGGGAAAAATCTCTACTACGATCCGTAGGTTGAGTGTATATCTGCGAGGGTCATCAATGCTTACTTAGTTGGAGTTATGAATTGTATTAATTTTGTTATTGACTTGATATAAGAAGTAAAGAAAATTTCATGGTCCAGGGAGAGAACAGATTCAATAATGTTTTGCTGTTGTTCAATAGGTAAAAATGTGTGGGCTATTTGTATGATGTGTTCTAGTGATGGATTTAACGATCTTGCATGGTATGGTACTAGTATCACTTGAAAATGAATATATCGATTGTTAAATGTAAATACTAACTACTAAGAAGTTATTAGTGGTATGACAAGTTTAGATAATGAGATTCGGTGTTGCTTTTACATTTGAGAAACCAAGTAGTTTATTTCTACGGACACTTGTATTGAGAAATTATGTTTTTTTTAATTTTTTTTAGTGGTGGATCATTGGTACAGTATTAATAGATTTTGGTTGTGAAATGTATATTGAGGGTTTTGAATGAGCATTGGTAATTTTATCTTAAGTTTCAAAGGGTAAATTGATACAAGAATGACAACTTATAGGGAAAAAGAAGTCCCAGGTGAAGTAAATTAAAGCTTTTAGTAAGAAAGTGCGTAATAAATAATAATAATTGGGTTAGTCCCTTAAATTTTAATTGGTATACCTAAGTTTAAGGTGTCAGGTCGAGGAAAAGGTTCATTTTGTGGCGATGACAAGGATTTGTTGAACATGATCGTAATACGAGTTAGTGATGAATTGTGATTGAGATCTAACTATGGAATACAAATTGTTTGTCGAAAATTTTTTATATGATAATAATGACTTGTGAGTATCTAAGGTGTGATTTTCTATCACTAACTAAGTCACATGATTGTATAGAAAGTTTTGAGAGATGTTGGGGCACCACTAGGATAGAACTTAAAGGAGTTAGAGTCATTATTAAAATAAGATAAAATTTGTGGGATATGTAGCCTTCATAAAAAGGTGAGAACAATAATATTCTCTCTAATTTTAAAGGTTAAATAGGTATCTTTAGGAAGGTGATAATTTGGTTCAGGGATGTGTGGTTTCATATATTTTACTTGGTTATGGTTATAGTGTCATTGGTTTATTAGATGGGTTAAAAACTATTGAATAAGACTTAAGAAAAGAGTGTACATACGTTCAACTCGAGTATGATGATAAGTTCTCTTGTGATATTGAGTTTATTAATGACCGCAGTTGAATTTTTAGCGAAAGATATGATATAATCGATGAAGAGGTTATCAAAGATAAGTTAATCATAAAAATCTTCAATGTATGAGCAATGTTGATAGATAAGGAGATTGAGTTACACACTTAGGTTTACAATTCAATTTTTTTCATTATATGTCTGCATTCCTGGTGATATATTTTGTCAAGGTATGAATTTGTAAGGTAAGAAATGATTGATCGCATTGAGTGTGGAACATTTGTAAGACGTGCACAATTTGAGTAAAAACATTTGGTTACTTTGGATTGATAAAGGACCTAACGGGGGGGCTTCAGGTAATATTTTGATTTAAAGGCTAAGGTAAACATGTCAAGGGTTTTCAACCAAAGAATAAGATATGTAAGCGAGAAAACACAAGGAAAAAGAGTGTGGTGTATTTAAGAGTTAAAGATATTTAGAATTTTGTGGCTTTAAATTCTATTTTTTTAAAAGAAAAGTAAAGGAATAAGACCTCTCATATAAATCCTTAGTTATGGTTGCAGGTTGTATTGATTTTGGCATAATAGATTAGATATGATTGTAAAATGTGAAATAGTTTGGTACAGAATTTTTATCGACTTTTATAAAGATGGAGTTTGATTTGGGTGACAAAAAATGAGGTATGTGATGGTTTTGAATGGTAGCTAAAACATGGTATGTGGAAGTGGTGTGAAGTGGACTTTGGGTGTGATTTAATATTTTGTTCTCCATGAAAAGATCAAAATTTTATATTAGGTTATAAGCTTTGTTTGGAACTCGTATTTGTCATAAAATACTTAAATAGAAAGAGAGATAGCCATAGTCTGAACAAATATTTGATAAGAATATTTTGATAATAATGATGGTTTGGGAGTAAGGTAAATGATCGATGTAGTTATGATATTCTGTTAGTATTAAGAGTGTTGACTTTAATGGATTTGAGATTCGATAAATCAAGTATGTGTGCAATTATAATAGAGACTAAATTGGTGATTGTGGTGGCTAGAAAATCAAAGAGATAGAGATAGATGAATGAAAATGTTTGACATGGGCACTAAGAAAGGAGTATCTAGAGTTATTCGACCTTGGTTATGTACATTCTTATGTGACCAACTACTTCAATCTCGGTGTGGTTTAGAGTATGATTCAGTCCGTGTGTGTTTTCGCTTCCAAGGATGAGTCATTAGTAGTGGATCGAGTGTACCGATTCTATGATTGTCCTCCTAGTAGGGTGGACTTGTTCATTCCAGATATGAAAGATTTGGTGTTTGTTACGGTTATTGAAGTAACACACACAACATTGCTTACGAGAATTTAAAAGAGAGATACCATGAAAACTTATAGTTGTTTGATAGACTTAAAGTTATCTCATCATCGGTATTATGAATTGGCTGTGTGTGATGGAATGTGAAGACCATTGTAGTTTTTTCATTCTTAAGGTTTGATTATAATAGCTACTAATCTAGCATTTTGAGAATGTTGTTAGAGGTCATGTATGCTTGGTTGTATCACACGATGGATGGTTAATTGATCTTTTTCTTCTCGAGGTTAGATAAGTTTAATTTTCCCTTGATGAGTACCTTACGTCTAAAGATTATCTTTTTTATATATAACATAAGCTCATGGAAAGTTTATGTTGTGAGAATGAAATATTGAAAATATCTATGATGGTTTGTGCACTATGAGCGGGTGGTGGTTGATTTATGTTCACTTCTTATTGGAATCCGTATTGATTCAACATTTTATGGTGGTTATATGAAAAAGATTCCACCTAATGGTAGTGTCAAGGTCCTTGAGAATATGTTGTATATGTATGTGCGATTAGCTCTGATGGCTATTGAGAATACAATTGTTGTTAGCTGACTTTACATACAACAATAGCTACCACTTGAGTAGTTATATGACACTATTGAGACATAGTATAAGAGGAGATATAGCTCCCCCGTTGGTTAGGTTGATGCATTTGAGGTAAGACCTTGGGATACTGAGCATGATATGCACGAAAGATATTCACAGGTTTTTGTTGATTCTTGTACCCTATGGTATCCTCACCTTCTTTTGATCGTCCGGGGACGAACGATGAGTAAATTGGTATCTATTGTAACGATTCTTGTGATCGTTTTGAGTAGTAGAACTTTTATTTCATCAAAATAATTTCTGATAGATTTTAAATAGATATTTTGGACTATTTGTAATTATAATTATAAAATTAGTGGGGTAATTTTAATAATTTATTTAGTTGGTGGTTAAAGAAAATAACATTAATAGTGGTTCACTTTTAATACCTTTATAATTAGTTAGGTATACAATTAGGGTAACAAAAATTAAATTAAATAAAAAGATTTTTTTTTATTATTTCTATCCTTATACAACAAATGTGCGGTGGAAACTATTGTGCGAGAGACCTCAATTTTGACGTTGTCGGAATGTGCTAAAAGTTTCTCGAGGTAATGCATAATGAAGCTCAATATTACTTTCCACAAATTAATGGTTGCGGGAGGGGTTTTGTATTATTTTAATATTATGGTGAGACTTATTGTTGTTATATATGTTGGTTGAAAATCATTGAATTGAGGAACTAAAGTCTTATTATAATGTTAAACTTATTAATAAGAATTGAAGTTACAATTTATGCGCAGCTTGTGGATTAATTATCTTAGTTTATATTGTTAATAAATTGTAAAAGATAATTACGATATAGTATTGGCCAAGAAATTGAAAGTTAATGAATATGATATGTTTGTGTAGGAATTTGTTATTTTATAAACTTGAGGTTACAGTGATTATACAATATTAGTTGGTAGTTTTTTTTAGTGTTAATGTATTAAAATGAATTAAAACATTATTTATTTATTCACGTGAATTTGTGTTCTTGGCATTATTTTAAGACTTCTTAATGGACAATTTATTATTGACAATGGACTAATTTATTACATAAATATAATATATAAAATGAATAGAGTGGCTTGAAAGTGAAGGTCGTGGATACTGCACATAATTTTAAGTATCTCGTTATAAATTAAGTTTCAAATTATAGATATAGGTAATTAAAAATTACGTATATCAAATTATTTAAGTACCATTAAGTTATGTCAATGGAAAGAATTAAGACTTAACCCTAACCTTGAATTGAGAAATGAGAAACTTAGCATATTAAGTGATCTCAAGATTAGGAACTTGAGTATAGATTTGTGTTTGATGACTTGTGGGATCTAAGCTAGAAATATAGCAATATAGATGTCTATAGGCTCGTATTTACAAATCTGGTATACTTGATAGATTGGAAAAGATCGGAGGCTTTGAGAAAAGGAAAAGTGTTGAAAAAATAGCTTGCATGACTTCGGTTCTTCGGTGGAGGTAGGTTATGGTTTTTGCAATTTGATATTAAACTATTAATAGTGATTGATATGTATTGAATGATATTGTGAAGTTCTCTATGTACTTGATTGTGTGATTGCGAGATTGTGTGATTTGGTTGTGTGGTTTGTGATTGGTCTGAAATCCTGAGACCGTGAAATTTATAATTTTTAACCTCTTATCAAAATGATGCCTTGCATAAAGAAGGCTTGATGAAATATTATCAATGAATTGAAAGTGGTGATAATAACTGATAAATTAAAGCTATTATTTGATCGGAGTGTCACATTCCGATACAATATAATTGTATCAGAGTGTAACGTTCCAACACAGTATAATTGGATCGGAGTGTCACGTTTCGACACAGTATTTTTGGATCGGAATGTCATGTTCCGACACGGTATAATTGAATCGGAGTGTCACGTTCCGATACAATATAATTGGATTGGAGTGTCACGTTACGACACGATAATATTAAAGGAAAAACATATTGAATTAGAGGAATTACTCAACTTCAAAGAACTCAATTTACCCCAATAGTTTAGTTGGAGGCATGAGTCCTCATGGATGATCTTGATATTGTTGACACTTGTTCAAGTTGTTTGTTTCTTATCACCTGTTAATTGCTATAGTTGAGTTCATACAATTATTGATTGTATATAGTTTCTATTTTGGGTTGGCCGATGATACCTACTCAGTACATGTTGTCCCATACTGAGCCATACTTGTGTTTCTCTTTGTTTCCTTTTATGAAATGCAGCGAGTGTACCAATGACTTCAAATTTCCCTCAGCTCTAGACAATCTCCTGCATATCAGGTTCCCGGGTGAGCTATTCATTCAAGCTTGTGTTTGATTCTCTCGGTCATGACATGATGTCGTATAATTTCGGACACATACCATTCTATTCTTTTATTTTGGTGTATTTGATATTTTTATACGTTGTCCTGGAGATTAGATATCCTTGATGTAATGACTTTCAGATTTTGGGAAATGTTATTCAGTACGATTTTGAGTTTCCGCATTATCTTTGTATTTTGTAAATTAGGCTAAATTGGTTGGTTCGCCCACTTAGGAGGTTAAGTATGGGTGCCACTCGCGACTCGTTTTGGGTCGTGACAAATCTGCAGGCCCTTTAGATCTAGTGAAGTATGGATGATCGACTAGTTTAATCGACACAAACAATTTTGTGAGTGCATGTGGAGGAAAACAACTCAAAGGCAAATTTGTGAGGTTTAGTTCCGAATACATAATGCAGGATATCATATAGAGAACAAATAGACACATTAAGTTGCTTTGTTTGAGGACACTTTAACCCACGAGTAAAGGGGAATACAATTTTTTGAACGAGTAGGAGTTTGCCCGTTTTAATTTGAAATTATCCCAGAAAGGTAAAATCACGTTGATATAAGGTCTTTTTGCTGCATCTCTTTGACGTCCGTCGATCTGAGCATCGCATTTCCTTGTAGAATGAAAAGGGAAGAATGAAAATTTTGAAATATAGGGGCCTTGCCATGGAAGGCTGCCTACGTATCTCACGGGGAGAATTCAGGCCCTACGTAGTGCGAGTAAAAGAATACTTGTTTTTTTTCATTCATTCATTACGATTACAAGGAAATTACAAAATAAACAATAAATCTTTTAAAAATAAAAGGAAACTCCATCTAAACCCTTCTCCTTCTATTGTAGCATCAACCACGGGAACACACTCGACTCTAATCTTTCCTATGCTGATGAGATATTCCATATCATGGCAGAATGCAAGACAATTTTCAATGCTATGGTCTATGGCATTGTGATAGGGGCAACGTTTCCGAACCTCAAACAAAAAGGAGTATAACACGTCCACATCTTTGTAGAAAGGGGTGAAGACTCTGTTTTGAACCAATTCTGAATAGACCGCCAACATTATTTTCATAAAAGGCATGAATGAGCAACGATAGAATATTGTCTTCTTAGTGACCATTATGTCGGACCGCGGTTCATCACATGTGATGATGATGCCGTCACCCAAACTGTTCGCGATATTATTCATATCGAGCAAAAAACAGACTACATTCTTAAACTCTATGCACTCCTCTATTGTGTGCCCTTTCTCATTGGGATGACACTCACAAGTCTTGCGGAGGTCCTCTGATCCCACTTGGGAAGATGCTCTTTCGACGGGCCGCAACATAATACTAGACAGATAATGCTCGAAAATGAGGGCGCACGAAATGGACTCCATCCTTGTTCGACGTTCTTGTGGATATGCTTCGAGAGTTACTTTCTGGTTCCCTTCTGCCAAGAGTCCTTTGAGTGACGGTTTGCGGGGGACTGCCTCTTCATAACTTTCTTCAATGCTCTCTAACTCGGGGTTCTTGGGGGGAAACAGTAGATGATATAGGTGTTTTTTGCGCTACTTCTGTATGTCGATCATCTATTCTTTGGTTGGTTCAGTATGGATATTCTTTCCTTTGTCCATAGCTGTTATCTCATCTTCTAGAGAGGGTAGAATAATGTTTTAGGATCAGGAGATAGAAGTTTTCTTTTGTTTTGGAAAAACATAAGAATCGAAAAATTTGGTTGGACTTTGTAGTAATGACTTGTATACTTTGGGGATTTTTGTCAGGGAGTGGGTTTGCGATGTCCTCATTCAAAGCAACATATCACATAAACAATTAAAAACATATATATCGTGTCCTAAACATACATGGGACACTTTTGTGCCAAGGGTAGGCCTAACACATTTGATCGATATACGTGTGGAATTAAACCAGTTAATCACCCCCAAAGTAAAGTTCACATATGAACAATTAATGTTCACAAGGGGAATAAACGGGGAAAAGTCAAGAACAAAATACAAAAGTGACAATCCCACGAAGGGGCCATTTAAATGTACGGAAATAACAGAAATACATATAGAAAACCTACGCAGGGGCGAAGTACACTATGCAATCCATGATGGCCCTGCTTCTCCACTGCTTTCCTGAGTCTTGTACTGCTGAAACATGTATCATAGTATCAGCAGGTAACCCTCACTCAGGCGTCCTTTTCCTTCCAAATCCTCGTATTGCATCCCTTCTACCTTCTCTTTGACACATGATTCAAAGTCATCGAAACCACATCTTAGCCTTTCTAACTCATGAGTCGCCTTCTCAAGAGCATCTTGATTTTCAGTAAACTTGGCGTACATTTCTCGAGCTTCCCACTTTACCTCCGTCCTGTTGATCCATCATTTTGGTTAGAGACTATGCAAAATGACCCTTCCAATATTTTGTATAAGTGACCATCAACGGTGGCCATCGACTCCCCATCCATTGACACATGCCCCATCGATGGCACTCGTCTGTGCACACTGCCTTGGGCAATCCTTTGACCCCAAAATGTAAGGGTCCTCCTCAAGGGTCCTTGGTTAGTCCTTGGGGAGTCGTGCCCAGATGTTTAGACTATGAATTAACTTTAATATATATTAGACACCCTTCTACCAACTTCCATCATTTTTCGACTCCTAAAAGCTAGTCAAATATGTTAAGGCACGCTGGTACCTCATTGAACTAGTTTTCGGACATCATGGACCTTCTTGGATGTTTTTGTTTCCAGACATCCTAAATGACTTAGATTCATCAAAATTGACCTTAAAACAATGTCTAAACCTTTTTAAACTTATATTAGTCTCTATAACACATCTTCGATTTTTGAAATATTAAAATCCATCCTTAAGAACTCATGAATCCATGATGCATCAGCCACATCCTATTGATTCCCTCATTGTTGTTGTAACAACCCTCAAAATGAAATAGGTTAAAATAGAACCTAACATGTGTGTCATGAGTTAATAAGGTGTTAAAATGATGAATTATAGTATTAGAAGTCAGTTTGAAGATTTTGAAAGAGGTTTGGAAGTCAAATTTCAAAGAACATCCAAGACGTTTGGAAACTAGTCGTTGTGTGTGTAAGTGTGCCTTTGCAAGTTTTACGTGTTTTTTGGTGTCTAAATTTAAAGGAGGGACTCTAACATCTAAATGAACCTATTTAAGGTCAAAATGTCCAGTCACGAATCCCCAAGGCCCACCCTAAGGGTCCTTGAGGAGGACACAAACCTTAGCAAGAAACTTCCAAAGGCATTACCAACCACGAGCACCATTCATGCCCCTTTTATCAAAGGACGCTCCGTCGTTTGGGGGTGTTTCTCCACACATGGTTGTGGGAGATAAATTCCCAAATGTCAAGTCTCTTATCAAAACCATAGACCAACAAAGCAGTTTGTAGGTTGATCAACGCCCCGTCGATAGGGACAGTTGATTGAGGCCTTTGTAATTTTTTTGCAAGTCTCCGCCAAGTGGAGGGTACTTTGGTAAATTCACCTAGCATCCTAATTAAATCATGGGTGGTTATTTTAGGTTTTTTTTACGTAAGTTAAGTTTTTTATAAGCCTAAAACCTAATTTAGAATTCATCATTCAAAATCAGAACACAAGATCAAAATAGAATTCTCTCTAGTCTCCACTGAAGCTTGGAGAAAGGTTGAAGCTAGAATTGGATTTCTTCATTGATTTCACCATCAATTTAGTGGGTATTCTTCAATAAAGTATGGTGGTGTTTCATCATTGACTTATCTTCCATTCAAAGAGTAAAATTCCAAAGGCTATTCAAAGATTCTTCCTAAAACCCTAAAGTTCTATTTGAATTCTAAATATGAGTTATTGCATGAAAGTACTTAAATCAATGTTTTATGAAGTAATTGCTGTTAATTGAATGTTTTAAGATAAAAAACTCTATGTGTAACACTCCGTAAGTCTAAGACCTAATCTAGAGCCTCAAATGAAGAACTAAGACTTAAAACACTAATAATAGGCCTAATATAATATATTTGAAACATTTCGGAAGTGTTAGAGTGAAAAAGTCGATGACATCCGGTGAATTGTGAAATGTACACTAGTGTGCCTAGGCATGTCGCAAGGGGTTTTGAGAGTCGGAAATTAATAAAAATTGCAATAAAGGTATTAAATATGTGTTAAAGTGTGCTTAAGTTTGAAACTTTTGGGTACAACTCCTCAAGGACAACCCTAAGGGTCCATGAAGAGGACCCTTAGAAATGACCCAAAACTGCCAAATTGGCAGTAGGCAAACGACGAGACAATCGACGAGCCGTCGATTGATCGATGCTCCATCGATAATAGTCGTTGGTAAACACTTAGAATATTTCAAAAAGGATCCAAAATTCCAGTCTCTATCACAACGGACGTTTGCACAGAATGGTGCCGTCATCTAACCTATGGACCGTAGGTCGAGGTCTCAAAAGTCATGGTCTATTTTGGACTACCTAATTTTGAGTTAAATGAATTAGTCAGTTAGTTGGTTAGTTAATTAATTAGGGGTCAGTGGGTGGTTAATAAGTTAGTAGGGTCACTATTTAACACCTTAACCTAATTAAAATAACCCTACACCTCACAATTCCCAAACTCAAATCTCTCTACCTTCTCTATACTTTCTCTCTCTTTACCCAAAGAACACCATCGAAGACAAGGTTATGGGTATTAAGGATGCAAGAATTCAACTTTATCTCCGTCGATCTTCAAGTATTTTTAAGGTATGGTAACTCTTCACTCTTCGAATCACTTTCCCCAAGAGGCACTTTTAAATTGATTTCAAAAGTTGTCAAAAATATGGGTTTCCTTCTTATTCCAAAATTGATCTTTCAAATTGAATTGTTTTTGTTTTACTTTGATTATTAATGATAGAATATGATTGTTTCTGGGTTAATTATTGTATTTCTTGATCACTGACTTAGTTTGTGATGAATTGGATCTTTTACCCTAACCCTAGTTATGAATTGGACTTGAAGATGATTAGGATTTTTAGAATTGGTTATGTTAATTTCCAATTCACTATATTATACTGATGATGAGTGAGTTATTGGATAATTGTTATGAACACTATGAAGGCTATTTGACAAGATATTGTGATCTTCTTTTATTTATTTCAATATTGATGGATTGTAATTGGTGATGATGTGATGAAATTAAAGTATTATATGTGACTAAATTAGGAAGATATGATATGATGACTATGCTAATGACATGATATGATTTATGTTGAATGTGAGGTCATGTTGAGGCTATGTTAATGCAAGTTTGAAGATGGTTTTTCTCGTGTGCCTTAGATTAAGATAATGATAGATTGATATAACTAATGATAGTTGTCTGATGAAAGGAAGTTCTTATCCTATGCTAAAGGAGATAGTGTGATATGCTATACAAGGGGGTTATTCTCCTATGACCTAAATTAATCTATGATTGTTAAATAAAGAGTTAATGACATTTTAAAAGTGGACTTTAGCTTAGCACCAAATGAACTTGACAATGAGAGGATTTTACTCCCCCATGGAAGGGAGATTCACCAAACATTCTCATGAGATGAGGGATCCAATTGCTAATTGGCACGTAGAAGGTTCAAGACATATCTCCTAGTTCTCTAACTGTGTTTCCTCCATAGGAAGAATAGATAGTGGATCCACCTAGAATGCTATGTTAATGTTTTGGTCCTACCTTGGCAAGTAAACCACCTTCTTTTGGTGTACGGTTTCATGACACCAAATTCCATGTTTAGCTCACATGGTCTATGTCGGTTAATGCAATTGTTCCCAAAAGTAAAATTAATGTAATAAAGTGAATCTCTAACTAGTATGACTTAAGGGGTTCTTCTAAGTATAGGTAAGGGTATGAGACTCTACCTATGCATTGCACTAGTTGGACTTGAGGGAAGTCTTAGGAGGATGTTCTTATGCTTGTTTGACTTTAATGATATGCAAATGTTGACTTTACATGTGGTTGATCCTATATGATGTTAGTTTCACTTATGAATCTGTTATTGGTCTATATTACTGTATATGATGATGACTACTCAAGATGCTATGTTAAATGAAGTTAGACATTATTTATGATCTCTTTGCTTATTGGTTTGACTATGTGGGGTTTTAGGAATTCATATAGACATTGCTCTTGTAGGCTTTGAAAGGGGTTGTGAGTAAGGGTCTTATAAAATATGATGATCTGAACTCTTATACATGCTTTGTTGTTATGACATTATTTTGGAGTTGCTTTTGTTATATTATTTTATATGCTACTATTCATATGATATGACCTTGTGTTGATAATATCCATGTTGACTTGACTTTATTGATGATGTTGGTCTTGTGTTTCATACGGAATTGTCTTATTGAATACATGATCATTGGCTTGTATGTGTTCTTATTTGATAATTAAGGCTTGAAAAAGTGATTTAGCATGACTTTGAAAAAATGTGTCTTTATGAATGATTTCAAAAATTATATGTGCATATGTTTCCATACATAGTACACCTGGATCTACTAACCCATATTTCTTTCCCTTTTCTAAAAAATATAAGTTCTGGCCGTTGAGGTATCAAGTTTGATTGCAAGAAGACTTGGACTTTTCCCCATGTTTTGGTAGGTCCTCAATGTTCGAGGATGGTACCTTTTTTATAGCCTAGTGGGATTCGCTATAGTCTAAAGACATTATTTTCTCGCTTATTGGTGAAGATATTGTTGTATTCCCTAAGTGGAAATTATCTATTTTTATTGAGGGTTATGTCAGAATGTTCTACTCATTGTAGATGGTTTAATGTGAAACGGTATTATTAAACTAAATTATTATATGTCATGTATATAATCTAAACGAGAAGCCTATGTAAGCTTCCTATGCGAGGACTCTAAGTAAACTCCGTATGTATATATGTTTATTAAGTGAGAGGTCTATGTAAACCTTAATATATAAATGTTTTAATTTTTCTGCATTTTTACCTATAAAATGTAATGACAAATTTTAAGAAGCTAGTCTTAGTCCTCTCCGAGGACGACGGTTTTGGTTACGTGTAGGGGGTGCTCCCTGGTCGTGATAAACTGTGTTCTTATTGGGAGGTGTTTAGAATAAATTATTATATGTTATGTTCTATGGGTCTAAAGTTAATGAAAATCCCAAGACTTCATTGATGAGGTTTACAAGATTCCATATGCAATCGGGTTGATTTCAAATGAAAAGGCCGAGCTAGCTTCCTCTGAACTTAAGGATGTAGCTCAAACATGACATAACTAATGGAGAGACAATAGGGCCTTGGGAGCAGATCGTATCACTTGGGAGGTGTTTAAAAGGGCTTTCCTTGATCGGTTCTTTCCTAGGGAGGAAAGGGAGGTGAGAGAAGAAGAATTAATCAACCTTCATTAATGAGGTGTGACTGTGCAGTATTATTCCTTGAAATTTACTAAATCGTTCATATGTGCTCCTTCCTTAGTATCCAATCCTAGGGATGAAATGAGTCGTTTTGTGTTGGGAGTGTCTGATGACTTGGTTGAAGAGTGTCATTTGGCAATTTTACATAACAATATGGACATATACGGTTCATGCTCAACAAGTTGAGGAGACTAGACTCAAGAGGAAGAATAGGGAGTTTAAGAGGACAAGTTTTATGAGGGTGGTTCTTTCAAGGGTAGGATTGAGATTCAAGACAACCCTAGTTTCAAGAAAAGGGTTTCCAACCAAGTTCCTTCACATTTCCATAAGTTAAAAAAGGATAGTGTGTCTAACCCTAAGTATCAAAAGGGAAGATATGGAAATTCACCAAGTGACAAGCCTACTCGTGCAAAGTGTGGTAAGAAACATAGGGGTGAATGTTTGGTCGGAACGGGAAATTGCTAAAGTTGTGAAAAAAGGTCCATAACGTTAATTATTGTCCTAATGTGAGGAGTCAAGAGAAGGGGAGTGGTCAAACTCAATCAAGAGGTCATATTTCTGATTCTCTAAAGAGGAACCACTTCTATGCTCTGTATTCTAGGGGTGAACAGAAATAGTCCCTCGCTGTGGTCACCACTATGTTACAAGTCTTCTCTATTGATGTTTATGCTTTACTTGATCCCGGTGCTATATTATTATTTGTAACTCCTATAGTAGCTAAATAGTTTGATGTTCTACCCGATGTTTTGATTGAACCATTTTCGGTTACAATTCAGGTGGGTGACTCTGTTGTGGCTTGAAGAGTCTTTAAGAGTTGTCCTATATATTTTCCCAACAGAGTTACATGGGTGGATTTGGTAGAACTTAACATGGTTGATTTTGATGTCATTTTTGGAATAGATTGTTGCATGCTTGTTTCGCTTCCATTGATAGTCGAACAAGAGTAGTTAAGTTCAATTTTCCTAATGAACCCGTCTTAGTGTGGAAGGGGTAACTTATTTCGTAGAGGTCGTATCATTTATTATTTTAAAGCTTGTAAAATGATCTGTAAAGGGTGTCTTTACCATATTGTAAGAGTCAAAAATCTTGAGTTCGACATTCATATAATATAGTCGATCCCCGTAGTGAAGGACTTTCTAGAAGCCATTCCCAATGACTTGCCCAGAATTCCACCCCAACGGTAAAAGACTTTGGTATTGAATCGTTATCGGATATGAATCTTATTTCAATCCCTCCTTACTGGATGGCTCCGCCGGTGTTGAAACAGTTAAAGCTTCAACTCAAAGACTTATTCAACAAAGGTTTAAATTCAACCTAGTATTTCATCATGGGAAGCTCCAGTGTTGTTTGTTATGAAGAAGGATGGGTCCCTTAGGATTTGCATTGACTATCGACAACTCAATAAGGTCACCATAAAGAACAAGTATTCTCTCCCTCGGATTGACGACTTATTTCATCAACTCCAAGGGTCAAGCAACTTTTCTAATATTGAATTGAGGTCGGGGTATCACCAACTTAGGGTGAGACTTGAGGATCTACCTAAAATGGCATTTTGAACTAGGTATGATTACTATGAGTTACTAGTAGTGTCCTTTGGTCTCACGAATGCCCCGACGACTTTTATGGACCTTATAAATAAGGTGTTCCAATATTACCTAGATTCCTTTGTGATCGTCTTCATTGACAATATCTTTGTATATTCAAAGAATGAGGGTGAACACATGGACTATTTGAGTATGGTATTACAAATCCTTAAGAAACACCAACTATTTGCCAAGTATAGCAAGTGTGAGTTTTGGTTGAGATTGGTAGCATTTTTCGTAGCCATATTATCTCAAGTGAGGGTATAGAGGCTGATACAAATAAAACTGAGGCGGTTAAGAATTGGCCTACACCATTGACTCCAACTGACATTAGAAGTTTCTTGAGTTAGCCGGGTACAATAGGAGGTTTGTGGATGGGTTTGAGTTCATTGCTTCTCTTTTGACTAACTTGACCCATAAGAGTGTTAAATTTGAGTGGTCGGAGGCATGTGAAAGAAACTTTCAAATTTGGAAAGATAGGCTTCCCTCCGCTCCAGTGTTGAATTTACGGGAGAGTACCAAAGGTTTTATGGTATATTGTGATGCATCCTGAGTGGATTTGGGTTGTGTCCTTATACAACATGGAAAGGTAGTAGCCTATGCCTCTAGAAAACTCAATGGGCATGAGAATAATGATCCAACTCATGATCTTGAATTAGTGGTCGTAGTGTTTGCTTTGAAAAAATGGAGGCATTACTTGTATGGTGTTCATGTGGATGTGTATACCGACCATAAGAGTTTTCAATATGCGTTCACTCAAAAGGAGTTAATTCTCCGACAAAGAAGATAGTTGGATTTGTTGAAAGATTACGATATAAGTGTTGTCTACCACCTCGACAAGACCAATGTGGTTGCGGATGCTCTAAGTCATATGACCATGGGTAGTGTGTATCATGTAGAATAAGGGAAGAAAGAACTAGTAAAAGATTTTCAGGTTGGATAGATTGGATGTTCGGTTGGAAGATTTCCCAAATGATGGTTTTATGGTTCATAATAAACCCAAGTCATCTTTAGTGGTTGAGGTGAAGTCTAAGAAACATCTTGATCCACTATTTATGGAGTTGAAGAAATCAGTAATTAGCAAGTTTAATGATTATTTAACCACGGGGGATGGTTTTCTTAGGTACCAAGGTAGATTGTGTGTACCGAATGTTGATGATTTGAGGGGAAAGGTTTTGGAAGAAGATCATGGTTCCGGATATTCTATTCATTAGGGTGCCATATGTATCGCGACCTTAGAGAGGTATATTGGTGGGATGACTTGAAAAGGGACATAAGGGAGTTTGTATCCAAGTGACCAAATTTCCAACAAGTAAAAGCTGAGAATCTAAAGCCTACTGGTCTAATCCAAGAAATGGGTGTTCCTACTTAAAGTTGGAAGAAATTTATATGGACTTTGTTGTTGGGTTGACTCAAACTCGGAGGAAAAATGACGCAATTTGGGTTATACCATATTGATTGACAAAATCCTCTCGTTTTATCACCGTCAAGTCTACTTATTCGGTGAAGGATTATGCAAGGATCTACTATGATGAGATTGTGAATATTGGATAGAGTTTCTAAATTCACTTCTCATTTTTGGAGGTCTTTTCAAAAAGTGTTGGGCACTCAAGTGAAGGTTAGCACCGCTTTTCATCCACAAATAGATGGTCAAGTGAAGCGTACTATTCAAATGCTAGAAGACTAGTTAAGGACTTGTGTGATAGATTTTAAAGGTAATTGGACAATCACCTAGCGTTTATTGAGTTCTCCTATAATAATCGCTACCATTTGAGTATTTCCATGGAACATTTTGAAGAACTCTGTGGTAGGCGATGTAGGTCTCCGGTTGGGTAGTTTGAGGTTGGTGAGTCTTCATTATTTGGTCCCAAAATAATCTATGATGGTTTAGATAAGTTTTTGGTGATAAGGGATAGGTTGAAAACAATCTATAGTCGTAAAAAATCCTATGACGACAATAGAAGAAGAGATCTTGAATTCGAAGTAGGTGATATGGTATTTTAAAATTTCACCTATGAAAAGGGTGATGAGATTCGGCAAAAAGGAGAAGTTAAGTCCCCAGTATGTGGGTCCCTATGAGGTTTTGCAATGGGTCGGAAAAGTTGCATATGAGTTGAGACTACCTAGTGGACTAGCTTCGGTTCATCCGGTATTTCATGTATCCATGCTAAAGAAGTGTATTGGTGATCCTGTATCCATTCTTTCTATTGAAGGGTTAGGTGTGGATGAGAGACTTTCATATTGAGAGGTTTCAATCTAGATTGCCAAGTCAAGATTTTGAGGAACAAAGTGATGGCCTCCGTAAAAGTCTTATAGAGAAACCACCTAGTTGAGGGAGCAATATAGGAGGCCGAGGCCGTCATGAAGTCCCGTTATCCTCATCTTTTTCCTGATTGACATTAGTTATTCTTATTAATAATGAAAATAAGGAATAAATTTTAATTTGTCTTGTTTTGCTAGAATATGCATATCGATGGTAGAGGTACATGCTAAAATAAGTTTTCATGTGAAAATGCTCTTTAGCTTGATTTGCACTTATTTTGGGTTTTGTGTACTGTTGCCTTTATGAAATGGTATTAAGCAGGTTAATGTATTTTATAATAAGTTTTGGTATAAGTTACTTGATGATCATGTCGAGCTCATGTTGATATTCAGAGTGAAATTCCTCATGTTGATGTTGAGCTCTTATATGTGGTAAATTATGATTTGAGTTGCTATGTGTAAATTACATGTTGATATGTTGATTGAGTTGTAACTCATGTTGTTATATTTTGTCGATTGGTTGCGCTTGTAGTCTTACGTAATCCTCTCCCTATGAAACGATTTTAGTATCAATCCAGGATGAATGTTCCTAAGCGGGAGATAATGTAACACTAAAGACCTAATCTAGATCCTCTTATGAAGAACTAGGACTTAGAACACTATTAATAGGCCTAATATAATGTATTTGAAACATTTAGGAAGTGTTAGAGTAAAATGACATCCGGTGAATTGTGAAATGTACAATAGTGTGCCTTGGCATGTTGCAAGGGGTTTTGAGAGTCGAAAATTAATGAAAATTTGTAGACAGGTGTTAAAAATGTGTTAGAGTGTGCTCAATGTTAAAATGTCCGTGTACGACTCCCCAAGGACCACCTTGAGGGTCCTTGGAGAGTACCCTCGTAAATGACCCAAAACTGTAAAGTTGACAGTAGGAAAACGACAAGCGAATCGACGAGCAATCGATAGATCGATGCTACGTAGATGGTATTCGTTGGACAAAACTTAGAATATTTCAAAAAGGGACAAAAATTCCAGTCTCTGTTGCAAACGACGTTTGAACCGTACATTGCCGAAGTCTGGCCTACGAATTATAGGTCTCGGTCTCGTAGATTAGGGTCTATTTTGGACTGCCTAATTTAAGTTAAATGAATTAGTCAATTTTTTAATTAATTTGGGGTTAGGGGGTGGTTAATTAGGTTAGTAGGGGCATTATATATTACCATAACCTACTAAACTAACCCAACACCCCACAATTCCCAAAATTAAATCTCTCTACCTTCTCTCTACTTTCTCTCTCTTTCCCCAAAGAACACCATTGAAGACAAGGTTCAAGGGTAATAGGGATTCAAGAATTAAACTTTCTCTCCATAAATCTTCAAGGAATGTTAAGGTATGGGAACTCTTCACTCTTGGGATCTCTTTCCCCAAGAGGCGCTTCAAAATTTAATTCAAAAGTTGTCAAAAACATTGGTTTCCTACTTATTCCGAAATTGATCTTTCAAATTGAATTGTTATTGTGTTCCTTTGATTACTAGTGATAGAATATGATTTTTTATGGGTTAATTGTTGTATCTTTTGATCATTGACTTAGTTTGTGATGAATTTGATCCATTACCCTAAACCTAGTTATGAATTAGACTTGAAGATGATTAGGATTGTTAAAATTGATTATGTTATTGTTTAATTCAGTATATTATGATAGTTATGAGTGTGTTATTGAATAGTTGTGATGATTTTAGGGTGAGATTATTGATAAAGGCTATGGAGGCTATTTGGTAAGACATTATGATCTTCTACTCTTTATTTCAATATCGAAAGATTGTAATTGGTGATGATGTGATGCAATTGAAGTATCATATATGACGTTATAAAGATATGATATGAGGACTATGATAATGGAATGATATTATTATGTTGAATGTGAGATCATGTTGAGGCTATGTTAATGCAAGTTTGAAGGTTGTTTCTCTTATGTGCCTTAGATTATAAGATAATGATATATTGATCTCACTAATGATGGGTGTGTGATGAAAGTAAGTTCTTATCCTATGCCTAATGAGCTTATGTGATATGATATACAAGGGGGTTAGTCTAAACGAGAAGCCTATGTAAGCTTCCTATGCGAGGATTTTAAGTAAATTCCATATTTATATATGTTTATTAAGTTAGAGGTCTATGTAAACCTTAATATAATAAATTTTTTATTTTTCCACATTTGTACCTCTGAAATCTTAGGAGGAATTCTAGGAGGGCAGTCTTAGTCTTCTCCGAGGAGAACAACACCAGTTACGTTTAGGGGTGCTCCCCAATCGTAACACTATGAACCCATATATTACATGAATTCCTAGTTTTGGCTCTAATGTAGGTAGTTTGATCATGGATTAATTTTATGGAATTCATGTGTAGATTGTATTGAGATATTGAAGTATGTATTGATTAATGTTAGAATTGTTCATGGCTTCCTTGTAATGTTAATGTCTATATTGAGTATTGATGGATCATTGATTTAGTTAAATTGTTGGATTATTCTTATGCATATTGTTATGGGTAATATCTCTATTACGTGAAAATGTATTAGAAAGGTTTAAAGATAATGATTATAGCTATGAGAAGGTGGTGACTTGACCTAATCCCTTCGTTTAGCTTTGAATTGTTGTTGTTTGGTATGGTCCACTTATGTTGGCGGTTTTTACTTGATATAATTGTTATCAACATGGAATTATTTGCATTATATTGTGAAGTATGATATGATCATGATAATACATATGAAAAGGTACAAAGTGAAGTGTTCATGTGATGTCTATATGATCTTGTACGGATCAATAATGCTATAATATTATATATTGCTTCTTTAGTAGATGATATATGGTGGGAAAGACTAGGGAGAGCCTTTGGAGAATGATATGCTATCTTGTGTGGTAGACGAGTTTTCCCTACTTGGTACTTGAATAATATTGAATGAATCAAATAATGAAAGTATAGGATCGGTAGACCTAAGTTGGTGCCCTTCCTTGAATGATTAAATGATGTATTTTAGAGCATGTATTGAATCGATAGAACTAAGAATGGTGCCCCTTCTTGATAAGTCTATAACTCTAAGTGAATATGAAACCTTGAATATGAAAAGAAGGTTAATACAAGCCTTGAAGTGAAAATGCATAATGGTTTCCTTTTTGAGTGGAATGACGGTTTTAGGGGTAGGTTGGCTGGAACGGTATGAACCATCTCTAAGGGATTCATAAGATATATCCTAATAGACCATGGTTGTTAGCCCTAGTGGACCCATCCTTCGAACAAAGGGTATTATGAGTTGGTAGGACTTAGTTATGGTACCTTCTCAAATACTAGTACGTGAATGGATTACTCTATAAGAACAAAGGCAAAGCAACCCCTGATATTCCTTAACCATGTGACAACATGGGATGATTACTAGTTCTACCTTTGGCAAGTGGAAAACCTTTGACGGTGTGGGTCTTATGAAACCAGATTCCATACCTAGCTAGTGTGGCTTATGTCAGTTAATGCCTATTCTCATCATATGGGATGTACACTCTAGTCATTGGATAGATCTACAACGTGTAGGTAGTTGAATGAGAATCTACTTATACATTGCACAAGTACGTCTTGAAGATGCTAGGTGGGTTCGCTAGGTCCTCCAAGACCATTATGCAATGTCCTCTAAATACTTTATTGTCTCTTAAATGGCTTAGTGAATAAATGTTTACTTAATTTAATGCATGTTTAATATAAAGGTTCATATCTAGGGTAGCTTTGTCTCTTGCTTAGGTAGGCTTGAAGAGGGTGTATGAGAGGTCTCTACATGTCTTACTAAAGTGAGTCTTAGAGTAACTTAGATAGGGAGTCTAATGATGAAAAAGGAATAATCTTACTTTGGGAAGTCTTGAGGATCACTTAGGTGTGTGTGAAGGGGTTGTATGGGCGTCCGCTTCATACCTTACTTATGTGAGTCTTAGGATAACCTTTGGTTTGAGGTCTATATGTTTATATGGTTTCCAAGTAATGATAGTGGTATATTATGGATTACTTAAACATGTCTTATATACGAAGATTGATTTGAAGATGGTTCATATACTTGTGGATGAGATTTTATCAAAAGATCATGAAAAGTATGTTTTAAGTAAATATCTATTTTTACATGGTTTTATTGAATCTCACCATACTTAGTGCATTTAATGCGCCAATTCCATATGTTTTCTATTTCTAGAAGTGTAAGTGGCAAGTGAGGATATTCTTAGAAGTTGAAGCTTGGGAATAACATTCTCTCAAGATCAGTATGTCCTCATATGTTCGAGGACATGACTATATTTAGTTTCCTTTTTTTCAAAGACTTTGTAATACACTAGAGTTTCTTTTCAAACTGATATAAAGGCCGTGACACTATGATTTTATATATTTCTAAGATGGTGTATGTTGAGACCTAGTTCTTCCTTATGATTTTAAAAAAAAGTTTGTCTATTATGAGGAAATTTTTCTATGCATTACTCTTAATCTATATGTGATAAAAGATGTCTAACAGATTGTACAAGGCCCCCGAAAGGTCGAGCACGCCATCTCGCATCTAGGATGCTCACCGTAGTGACAAAATTGGTTCAAAGCGTAAGGTGATGAAGAATTCTTTAGGATTAAAAGTATCATAAAAACAACGTCTAGTAGAGTCTTGTTCTTCGGTAGTGAGTCGCGATATATCTATGAGCGAGACTATGGGACGATAGAGTTTCACTTTTTTCATTACTCTTGTGTCGTGCCATATAGTTGAGGTTATAAGTGTCTTTTAATAATCTCTTATTTTGTGTTTATAAGAAATAAATACAAGAAAGACGCCCGCAAGAAGAGTCGATGAGGAAGTGGTGAATGAGAGAGTTTCTCCCCAAGGTGGACAAGCTCCCCAAGGTGTTCAAGTACCTCAAGGTGAACAAGTCTCTATAGTTGAGGAAGCAAATGAGTTTTTGGTGGTTCCCCCGAACATGACTAATGAGGAAATTAGAGAATCTTTCTTTACCCTATCCCGAGCCATGACAACTCAAGCTAATCGAGATGTAGAGCTTAGAATGAATGCTCTTCAAAGTACCTTGACCTCTAGGTTGAGAGACTTTGTAGGATAAATCCTCCTACTTTTCGTGGTTCTAAGATTGGAGGTGATCACAAGAGTTTCTAGATGGTGTGTATAAGGTTTTGAGTGCTGTGGGGTGACTTATAAAGAGAAAGTGGAGTTAGCTTCAAACCAATTAAGGGAAGTTGCTGAAGTATGGTACACGCATTGGGAAGATAATATGCCAGTTGAATCGGTTCCCATAGAATGGGAAGAGTGTATGGAAGTCTTCTTAGGAAAATACATTCCCCATGAAACGATAGAAGTGAAGGTTGATGAGTTTATAAACCTTAGTCAAGGTAATATGAGTGTACAGGAGTATTCCTTGAAATTTACCTTATTCTCTAATTATGCTCTATCTTTGGTGTCTAACCCTAGAGATGAGATGAGTGGGTTTGTGACCGGTGTTGCCGACCTTGTGAAAGAAGAGTGTCGTATGGAACTGCTCTATAATTTCATGAACCTATCTAGACTTATGGTCTATGCACAATCCATTGAAGAGTCCAAACTTAGTAGGATTAAAATAGAATTGAAGAGGGGTAGATTTAATGAGAAAAACCAACCTAGGTTTAAAAAGAGGGCTCCAAACCAAGATGGTACTAGTGACACCAAGTCCAACTATGAGAGGGGTGGCGGTTCTCAAGGTGTTAAGCCTACTTGCTCCACTTGTGGTAAGAAACACTTTGGTAAGTGTCTAGCCAATACTAGTTGGTTCTTCAGTTATCGAGAGGATGATCATAAGGCGAAAGATTGTCCTACTATTGAGGCTTATGGAAGAGAGTCCAAGATATACCCTAGTGAAGGTACGGTTCCTTTTCCTCTAAGTCGTGGTCATTTCTATGCTCTCCAAGCTAACAAGGAAGCAAAATCGGATGAAGGTGCCGGTAAGTTATGATTTTCCTTTTTTTGTGTTGATGGGTTTCTTATAAGTGAGGGAGTATGGTGAATAGCTAGGTTGATGAATTTCATCTCATCTCTTGTATTATATACAAGCTTGAGAGTCAGAATTTTCTAGTAGCATGATGAATGTGTTTAAGAGTCTCAGTCAAAATGAGTTACATTGATCTTCTTGCATTGTGCAAATTTTCATGATATTATGTTTATGTGGTAAAATGAGATTAAATGATTATCTATATCATGTTGTCATGCATCTATAGTAAATCACTAAAAAGTTGCTTAAGTTAACAAGTAAGCATGCTTAACATTTAACTCCTTGAAAATGTTGCATAATTGTGTTTCATGAGAAATGGTCATAATGTGCTTAGAAATAATGATATGAGCATGATGATATGAGGAGAAAAAAGTTCCTCCTATATGAAATAAGAAGATAGAGTCTTATTGCATGATAAGTTATAGATGTTGTTTCTACTTAGTTCGTATGTTTTGAGTCTCTTGATTATGTGGAGTTGTTGTTCCTCCTACCTATGTGTATTGTGTGTGCTGATGTAGGGTTACGATCTGCTAGTATTGTGTCTTTATCTCTTCAAAAGTGTTGAAAGTATTTTAGTGTCATTCGAGGACGAATGTTGTCCAAGTAGGGGAGAAGGTAACTACCCTAAAAAATGAACTAGGTTAAACTAGAGCCTAAATTGTTTTTAATGAGTTAGTAAAGTCTTAAAATGATAAATTATAGTATTAGAAGTCAGTTTTAAGAGTCTGGAAGAGGTTTGAAAGTCAAACGTCAAAGACGTCCAAGATATTTGGAAACTAGCCGTTGTTTGTGCTAGTGTGACTTTGCATGTTTTACGTGTTGTTTGGTGTCGAAATTTATAGGTTATGACCCTAATATCTAAATCAACCTATTTAGGATCGAAAATTCCGGGCACGACTCCCCAAGAACCAACCTAAGGGTGCTTGAGGAGGACCAAAACCGTTGCAAGAAAACTGCCAAAGGCAGTCCAAATCACGAGCACCATCGACGCCCCTTTGATCAATGTACACTCCATCATTTTGGGGCGTTGCTACACACATGATTGTTGGAACAAAACCCTTAAATTTCAAGTATCTGATCAAACATATGGGCCATCCAGATGGTCTGTTGGTTGATCAATCTCCCATCAACTAGAACCGTCGATTGAGGCTTGCAATTTTTTTGATGGTCTCCTCCATGTGAAGGGTACTTTGGAAAATTCACCTAGCATCCTAATTAAGTGATGAGAGGTTATTTTAGATGTTTTGGTACTTTAATATAGTTTATAAGCCTATAACCTTTTTTAGAATTCAATATTCGAAATGAAAACCCAAGATCAAAATAAAATTATAGACTTTGTTGAAGAGTGGAGCAAGGTTGAAGCTAGGATTGAATTTCTTCATTGATCTCTCCATAAATTTCGTGGATATTCCTCAATAAAGGTATGGTGTTCATAATTGACTTTTCTTCCATTCAAGGAGCCAAATTCCAAAGGATTTTCAAAGATTCATCCTAAAACCATAAAGTTCTATTTTGAATTATAAGCATGTGTTCTTGCATGAAATATTTTAATCAATGTTTTATGAGGTAATTGTTGTTAATGGAATGTTTAAAGATAAAAAACTCTATGAGCCCATGTGTTACATGAATTTCTAGTTTTGGCTTTAACGTGGGTGGATTGATCATGACTTAAATTTATTGAATTCATATGTAGATTTTATTAGGATATTGGAGTATTTATTGATAAATGTTATAATTGTTCGTGGATGACTTGTAATGTTTATATATATAATGAGGATAATTGATTTAGGTTAATTATTTTCTTAGTCATGCATATTGCTATGGGTAATATCTCTATTATGTGAAATTGTACTAGAAAGGGTATATGATGATGATTATGGCATTGAGAAGGTGGTGAGTTGACCTAATTACTTCGTTTGGCTTTGAATTCATATTGAATTGTTGTTGTTTTTTATGGTCAACTTATAGTAGCGGTGTTTACTTGATATAATTGTTATGAACATAGCCTTGTCGGCATTATATTGTTAAGTATGATATGATCGTAATAATGCATATGAAAAGGTATAAAGTGAAGTCCTCATGTGATGTCTATATGATGTTGTATGAATCTATAACGCTATGATTTGATATGTTGCCTCTTCAGCAGATGATATATGGTGTAAAGGAATAGTGAGAGCCTTTAGAGAACAAATATGGTATCTTGTGTGGTAGACTAGTTGTCTCTACTTGGTACTTGAATGATATTAAATGAATTGAAAGAATGAAAGTCTAGGATCGGTAGACCTAAGTTTGTGACCTTCCTTGAATGATTAAATGAGGTATTCTAGAGCATGTCTTGAATAGGTAGACCTAAGCATGGTTCCCATTCTTTATAAGTCTAGAACTCTAAGTGAACGTAAACCTTGAATATGAAAAAAGGCTAATAGAAGCCTTGAAGTGAAAGACCGTAATAGTGTCCTTCTTTAATGGAACATGGAGTTAGGGTTAGGTTTGTTATAACGACATGAAACCATCTCGAAGGAAGCCATAAGAGCTATGCTACTAGACCTTGGTTGGAATCCCTAGTGGACCTATCCTTGGAAAAAATGGCATTATGAGTTTGTAGGACTTAGTGATGGAAACTTCTCAAATACTAGTACCTCAATGAATTACTCTATGAGAACAAAGGAAAAGCACTGAGAAAATATACTTGTGGTAGTAGCTCTACTTTATATGAGACTAGAGTACAACGGAACCCTTGATATTCCTTAACCATGTGCCAACATGGGATGATTACAAGTTCTACCCTTGGCAAGTGGAACACATTCCACGGCCATACCTAGCTAGTGTGGTATATTTCGGTTAATGTCTATTCTCATCATACGGGATGTATACTCAAGTCATCGGATAGGTTCTACAATGTGTAGGTAGTGGAATGGGACACTATTTATACATTGCACGAGTAGGTTATGAAGATTCTAGGTGGGTTCGCTAAGTCCTCCAAGACCATTATGTGATGTCTTCTAAATGCTTGATTATCTCTTAAATGGATTATTGAATAAATGTTGACTTAAGTTAATGCACGTAGAATATAAAGGTTATTATTTAGGGTAGCCTTGAGGATTGCTTAGGTAGGCTTGAAGAGGGTGTATGGACGGTCACTTCACGTCTTACTTCGGTGTCTTAGAGTAACCTTAGGTAGGGAGTATAATGATGAAAAGGGAAGAATATTACATTGGGAAGTCCTGAGGATTAAATAGGTGTATGTGAAGGGGTTGTATGGGAGGTCATTTTATATTTTACTTAGGTGAGCCTTAGGATATCCTCTAGTAGGAGGACTATATGTTTATATGGTTTCCGAGTGATGATAGTTATATATTGTGGATTGCTTCTTATAAGTGAAGATTGATTTGAAGATGGTCCGTATACTTGTTTATGAGGTTTTATCAAAAGAACTTGAAAAGTATGCTTTAAAGTAAATGTCTGTTTTTTCATGGTTTTAAAACATGTCACCATACTCAGTGCATGCAATATGTTAATTCCATATGTTTTCTATTTCTATAAGTGTAGGTGGAAAGTAGGGTTATTCTCACAAGTTTAAGCTTGGGAATAACATTCTTTCAAGATTGGTATGTCCTCATATTTTCTAGGACATGACTATGTTTAGTTTCCTTTTTAAAGACTTTGTAATAGACTATAGTTTCTTATAAAATTGATGTAAGGGTCGTGACTCTATGATATTATTATATGTGTCTTATATGGCGTATGTTGAGACATAGTTCTTCCTTATGATTTCACATAAGAGTTTGACTATTATGATAAAAAATTTTAATTTCAAGCTACTTTTCATATATATGCAATGAAAGATGACTAAGGGATTGTACAAGACTTTCGAGAGGTCTAATACACAGTGCTGTTTCTGGGGCGTGCTCTCTAATCGTGACAATTTTCCATCCTAGTTTGTCACAACATGTTTCAACATCCTAGTGACATCCGTGAATTCAACATTAGTAACCTCTCATTAGTGTTGCATTTTTGGTTGTAAGACCCCAAAAATGAAATAGGTCGAATTAGATCCTTACATGGGTTACTTGGGTTAATAACTTTCTAAATTAATGAGAAATAGATTCTAAAGTCTGGAATGAGTTGTTTTGAGGTCAAATATGAAGGGACGACCAAGACATTTAAAAACTAGTCCGTTGTGTGCTATTGTGTTGCTTGCTTTTTGGTGTGTCTTTTGGAGTCCAAAATGAGTGAAGGTTACCCTAGTATTGATATGGTTGTATTTAGGTTCAAAACATCCCGGTACGACTCCCCAAGGACCACCTTAAGGGTCCTTTAGAGGACCCAAACATTGGCCAAAAAGCCCTCAAGTAAGCCTTGACCAACGAACCCAAATGACGCCCCGTCAATTGGCTGACGCCCCTTAAGAAGGAGGCATGGCTTCAATTTTACTGTTTCTACCTATTTCAAGTAGAACACCTTCCACTGTGTGGGGGTCCTATGACACCAGATTCCATATCAAGCTAGTGTGGTCTACGTTGGTTAATGCCTATTCTCATCATATGAGATGTACACTTCACCTATTGGATAGGTTCTATAACGTGTAGGTAGTAGTATGGTGTGCTATCTACACATGGAACAAGTAGGCTTTGAAGGTAGAAGAGCTGGTTCCCTAGGTCTTCCAAGATAATTATTTCAATTCTCTTTAATGCATGAATGTCTCCTTAGTATTTCTAGCAATGAATGTTTGCTTGTAGTGTTGTGTTGAAAAGGAATTATCCTTACTTAGATAAGTCTTGAGAATCATCTAGGTGTGTATGAAGGGTTTGTATGGAAGTCCGCTTTATGTCTTACTTAGGTTGGTCTTAAGATAACCTTATGTCGAGGGTCTAAATGGTTAAATGGGTTACCTAATGAATATGGTCATATATTTTATTTATGGGAGTATTATCTTGTATGTTGATGATTGACTTGAATGATGTCTTTTATACTTGATTTATGAGACTTTATGAAAATAGCATGAAAAACATATTTAAACTAAAGTTCCCCTTATATGATTTCTTGTATGGTCATCATACTTAGTGCTTAATGTACTATTTCCATATTTTCCTCTATTTTCTACAAAGTGTAGGTGTGGGCAAGTGAGGTTATCTTTGGATTTGAAGCTTGGGACTTTGATCTTCTCTCAATATTCGGGTATGTCCTCATATGCTGAGGACAAGACTTCTTATTTTAGTTTCCTTTCTTTTCGGACAATTGTATAATACATTGTACTTTTCTTTAAATGTAAGGGTTGTGTCCCTAGTTTGCGATTCTTAAAGTTTGGGTCTATGTTGGAACATACAAGACTAGTATTATTGTTTATAAAGACTTCTATTGAAAAGTGTTGGTTCCTAAGCCTTATGATTTCTTTAAAAATGTTTTAAGCTTCGTCCTATTTTATGACAATGAGATCAATGAGTGCTAAGGGCTTGTATAAGACCTTTGAGAGGTCGAATACTCCATGTGATGACTAGAAGGTGCTCTCGGGTAGTGACACCAGTGCATTGGGTTACCCTTGATCCTCAATATTCCTCCTAGCAGGACAACCTCATATGACTCTTCATGGAGGCATGGTATGAAAACTACGCGCAAGAACAAATTAGAGAGAAACTTTATACAGTTAAACTCTATCGCACGAAAAGAGTATGAAGATAGTTCCTGAATCTCACAACCTCCTAATTATAGATGTGACACACTTCACACTGATAACTAGAACTTTACATACATGACTTCATACACACCCTAGGAATATTTAACACTATGCTCTGATACCAAGTTTCTCACGCCCCGAGCCTAGGAGTGCAACACGTGTACTAGCGACTTTGGCTCGCCCTCAGCTCTAGCTGGCCTCATCATATAAGGTTCTACGGTGAGTTATTAAATTCTACAATAATTAAAGATTTCTAACGTTTCACAACCTGAAGTTTCTACAAAAAATTAAATTCTCTAAAGTTCACAACTTAAAGTTATAAAATCCTATAATAATTTAAGATTTCTAGCTCACAACCTTGTAAAGTTCTAAGATCCTACTAAAATTCAAGTTCACGAAAGTGCACAACTTTATTTTCTAAAATCCTACAATAATTAAAGATTTCTAAAGTTCACAGCCTAAAGTTAAAAATTCATACAATAATTCAAGTTCTCTAAAGTTCACAACTTAAAGTTCTAAAATCATACAAAAATTCAAGTTCTCAAAAATTCACAACTTAGAGTTCTAAAATTCTATGATAATTCAATATTTCTAACATTTCATAACCTAAAGTTCACACAATAATTCAAGTTCTCCAAAGTTCACAACTTAAAGTTCTAAAATCCTAAAAAAATTCAAGTTCTCTAAATTCACAACTTAAAGTTCTAAAATCCTACAATAATTCAAGATTTCTAACGTCACAACCTTATTAATTGTAAAATCCTACAAAAATCAATTTATCTAAATTTCACAACTTTAAATTTTAAAATTCTAAAATAACTCATGATTTCTAAAGTTCACAGTGCAAAGTTCTAAAATCCTACAATAATTCAAGTTCCCTAAAGTTAACAACTTTAAGATCTAAAATCACACAAAAATTCAAGTTCTCTAAAATTCAAAATTTGAAGTTCTAATATTCTATAATAATTCAAGATTTTGAATGTTTCACAACCTAAAGTTCTAAAATCCTACAATAATTCATGTTTTCTATTGTTCGCAACTTAAAGTTTTAAATCCCTATAATAATTCAAGATTTCTAACGTTCACGACCTTATATAGTTCTAAAATCCTACTAAACTTCAATTTCTCTAATGTTCACAACTTTAAGTTCTAAAATTCTACAATAATTCAAGATTTCTTAAAGTTCACAACCCAAAGTTCTAAAATCCTACGATAATTCAAGATTTCTAAAGTTCACAACCTAATTAAAGTTCTAAATCCTACAAATATTCAAGTTCTAACTAAATTCGACAATTCATATCCGATTTCTAAAGTTACCTATTTATAAGTTTCTAATGAAAGAACTAAATAGTTATATTCAAGTTCAAATTCTAAATTCAAGTTCATATCTAGCTATATACAAACTTGTCAATTAGTTATATATTCAAGTTCTAATTAAAAAGAAACCTCATTGATTAATATATGTTCATGACATTCAAATATTCATCACTAAATAGTCATGAACATTCAAACATTCATCATGTACACTTCAATTACCAATTTCTAACTTCAAAGCAACACTTTACTAACTAATAATATATCAATCAAATAAAAAAACTCAATTCACAATCAAATTACATATTCTCAAGTTCACACTAGTCTTAAAATAAAAAACCCCTAATTCATTCACTAATTACAATACCCATTTTAAAAAAAATGCACAAATTAAATGAAAACCCTAAAATAAAACATCTCTAATTCTATACCTAACTAACAATAATTGAATCAAATTAACAATGACACAACCTAACAAACCAAAATAAATATATACTAACTAACAATCCAACTATAATCACTAGAACTAAAAAAAAACACTAAAATTAAACACCAACCTTAACAAAGAGAGATCCGTAGAGAGAAGGGAGAGAATAAGAGTGAAGAGAGAAGAAGAAGAAGAAGAAGAAGAAGAAGAAGAAGAGATATAAGAAAATGAGAAATCCTGATTTGAGTCAAAAATATTTTTAGAAGAGTGGTTTATAACGTATCTTTGTCCGTCACTTTTAATTATAAATAGTTTACCAAAAAAGCATCGGACTAAGAGATGTTGTCCGTCGCCTTTCTTAAATGTTTGACCAGTCATGTTGACCAAAATGTGACGGACTTAACGATGTTGTCTATCGCTCCTTTCACAAAATAATTAACCAACTATACACACACACACATAAAACTCTGCAAATAAAAAGCGACGGACAAAGAGATGTCGTCCGTCGCTTTTTGAAAAATAATTTTAAAAATACTTATTTTTATTAAAAAGGGAGTGACAGTGTGGCAAATGGCGTAACTTTTAGGAGCGACGCCGTTCGTCGCTTTTCCATCCATCATTTTGTAACAGTTTTTGTTAGTGTTTTTAGGCGCATTGGTTGGGTGGCCCGCCAGCCTTTTCCAAAGACTCCTCGATGAATTTTCTTTCATGCTTTTTGACCCTAATTAGCATATAATTAAATGCTTTCTTCTCCACTCATTTAAATTCGAATACCCAACATAAGTACTTTTTAATTTACTCAAAACAACCCTGGAATCACTAACATTCATCTCAAGAATTCATAAAAACCTCAATAATTTAGATTTAAAATGAAACTTCAAGAGAACTCATCTAGAATTAAATCCTTCGATCGCGAGAACAAAATTGTATTTAAATAGTATGATTAGAGTGTGGGTGAAAAAACCAACATTGTGAGAACTAAAATGTCTCTTAGGGATTAACCCTCACGATACAACCCTTAATCCACAAGAAATTTCAATGAACGACTTGAACCGTTTCCTCTTTTCTCTTTTTGAATTTGTTCTAAAACCCTAGCACATTTGGAGATATCAAAAATGACCTAAATCTGATTTCACCACAATTACTATATTCATTTTAAGTTGAGGGGGTAAGGAAAAGATCAAAATACCTGTCACTAATTCGAGTGACTTTCCTTAATTGGACAAGCTGACTTCAAATGGTCATTTATCCCTCATATAAGGTTAAAATTTAGCAAACTCTATGGTGTTGGAAAGAGTGTCCAATAATTCTTATTTGATATCTTAAAGGCGACCTAAATCATCTTGTACTGAAAGTTGTGGTCTATAGAAGTTGTTACATCTCACAAAACCAATGACTTAAGTTAGATCTTTGAATGAAGGTTGATAACTTTAAAAGGGTTAAAATTATGTTTCTACATCTAATCTAATGTACTTATCTTGATTAGATTGTATTAGAGTCTAAGTGTTGAGAAATGACCATGACGTCCGAAGACTAGACAAAATGATCTAGTGTGCCTTTAGGTCTTGCAAGGGGTTTGAAGAGTTGTATGAGGGATAAATCTTGTAAAAATGCTTAGAATATATATTAGTGTGTGTTTATGGTCAAACTGTCCAGGTAAAATCTCCCAAGGAACACCCTAAGGGTCCTTGAGGAGGACACAAACAATCGATCCAAAAGTTGTCAAAAAGCAGCAAGCAAATCACAAGAGCATTAACGCCCTGTCAATGGAGGTCGTAAGTCCATACATAGAATTATGGAGAGTTGGATTTATCCGAGCACTTTCTGAATAAAATGACAGAGTGCCAGGACAGTCCGTTCATGGATTGACGGACAATCAATCGTGGGCGTCAACTGTGTCTGCACACTGGTGCATGACACGACCAAGCCAAGGGTCGTTTGGTAAATTCCACCCTTTGCCATTTAAATAAAAAGACAGTTTTAATTATTTATTTAGGTATATTCAAGAATTTTAACACATAAAACAAATCTTTCTACCTCATAGTCCAAAAAACCCCAAAGGCTCTCACTTCTCTCAAAATTCTATCTCTAACTAACGACTCCATTGAAGAACAAAGTCAAAGATTCAAGTAGGGATAAATAACAAGGATTTTATTCATAAATAATTAAGGATTTATATGTTATGGGAACCAGTCTTGGGACTACTTTCCCCAAGAGATTCCATCAAATTGAATTTCAATGTTCTTCCAAATTTCTAGATTTCACTCCAATTCATGAATGACCTTTAAACTTGACTTTATTGGCATAGATTTCATGAAAATGATGTATTATGAATTAATGATATATTACTTTAGGTTTTTAACCTAATTCCTTAAAGACCCATGGATGTCCCTCTTCTCCTAACCCTAACTCTTGAATTATGTTAATTCATGATTAGAGGTGATATAATTGAGTATGCTCATGCATAATTGAATATGTATGATTATTATAGTTGGTTTTATGGGTAAATATCATTGGTTTAGGATGAAGTCTAGAAATGGTTTTTTGGAAGCCATTGGAAAGACCTTCGAGGTCATGAACATGTTATGGTAGTATTGTTGGCTTATCTTTGGTAATGTTGATTAATTGAGATATGAATGATAAAGTTATGGATGTATTATCATGCTATGAATAATATGATTCTGATATTATTATAGGCGTGATAATGTGATGGATTGAAGGTAATTCCCATGTATATCCTATGACTATGCTATAATGTAATGTTCTCACACGGTGTTGGGTTATGATGAAAGGACTTTTTCATCCTATAACCTATGAGCTATGAACATTTTATATGAGGTGTTAAGACCCTAAGACGTATGTTATGAATTGATGTTTAAGAAAGACTTAAAGAGACATCAAAAAGGGATTTATGTTAACACCGAGAGGATATGTATGAGAGGGGTTTTTCACGAGAAAGCTTTCCCTCAATGTTCTCATGATATGCAAACTACAATACAATCAATCGTAAATAGGGTTTCTAGTAACAATCGACATATCCCTTAACTATGAAGCCCAGAAAGGATGTAGCTAGTGGATTCACCTATATGCTATCATGATGTTGATGTCTTACCTTGGCAAGTAGGATGCATTCTTTTCGATGTAAAATGTTAACTAATATGATCTATGTCAGTTATAGTGAAGTTTCCTAAAAGTTAAAATAAATGAATGAAAGTAAGAAGATGAATACTAACTAGAAATACTTAAGAGGTGTTACTTACTGTAGGTATGAGTATAGCACTTTTCCTATACATTGTACAAGTGGACCTATAGGGGAATTCTAGGGTGGGTTCATTATGTATATTAGAAATGCATAATGTTGGTCTCATATGATATGATATGCATGTCGTTGGTTTCAGTTAATATACATGATGTTTGTATAAACTGTTATGCATGATGTTAATGACATTGGTTATGATAATGTATGAGGAAAAAGACAATGATTATGGTCTCATTGTTAATTTACTTGGTTTATGTGGGGTTATTGAGCTTCTCATACACATTGCACTAGTGGACTTGTATTGGGGTTATGAGTGAGGTCTTGTGATGTATTTGATGAAATAGAATCTAAATATGAAATGTTGACTATAACTTTGTTATGATGTTACTCTTGATCATGAATATGAATATGTCTTATTGTTGTTGTAATATGGACTTTTATATGCTCTTGGAATGTGCATAAAGGCTTTTTTAGTGAAATTAGAATATTTATAAATAAATGTCCCTTTGTGCATGTTTTCAAATGTTTTACTTGCATATGTTTACATACTTAGTATATGTGGTTTGTAATAACCCATTTTTGTCCTATTTTCTACACAAAGTGTAGGTTCAGGCCGTTGAGGTTATTCCACTCCTTTCTTGAAGAAACTTGGATTGCTATTCCCAAGTCGGTGAGTCCTCAAGTCCGAGGATGGACATACTTGATTCTAATTCAAGTTCCACTTTTCATATTTAAACACTATATTGTAATTCATATTATAAGACTTGTTGTTGATGTAAGAGCTAAGTACAAATTTTCATACTCTTATGTTAAGATGCCTATGTGAGACAAGTTAGATACTATTTTCGATATATATGAAGTGAAGTTGAACTTCAAATGAAAATATTTAAATTCTACGTTTTTATTCTATCTATGATGCAATGATGAATTTTAAGGGCTTGTGTAAGGAATCTTCGAGGACGAAGATGACGATTACAACTAGGGGGTGCTCTCCGGTCGTGACAAACTTGGTATCAGATCATGAGGTTAAATAATATTAGGAATGGTATCTAACAAAAACAAGTCTATGTAAAGTCTTATTCATAATTGTGAAGTGTGTCACACTTATGAATGAGAGGCTATGTGATGTTTAGGAAATTCTCACTTATTTTGGTATTCTTAGGTCGTGCCTCAATAGTCTTAACTCTATTTGTCAGTTTCTTATAATCCTTTTCTTGTGGATATAGTCTATGACTACTAGAAGGGAGGCCACAAGAAGGGTTGAAGATAAGATTGCAAATGCGGGAGTTCCTCCCCACGACAAACAAGCTCCTGATCAAGAGAAAGTTCCTCTAGGTAACCAAGTTCCAGTCAATCCTCTAGCTATGTCGTATGGAGAAATAAGGGCAAATTTCCTAAACTTGACTAAGGCATGGCTACTCAAGCTCAAGACATAACTACTCAAGCTCAAGATATGACTTCCCAAGAAAATCATGAGTTTGCACCCCGTGTGAATCAGAATGCAAATACTATGGCTTCACGTTTGAGGGATTTCCTATGGATGAACCCTCCAATGTTCTTTGGGTATAAGGTAAATGAAAATCCTCAAGACTTGCTAGATGAGTTTCAGAAGATATTGTATGCTATGGGGGTGAGTTTGAATGAGAAGGCTGAGCTAGCCGCTTATCAACTCAAGGATGCGGCCCAAACTTGGTACACTCAATTGAAGGACAATAGGGTTTTGCGAGCGGATCTTATAAGTTGGGATGTCTTTAGGATTACATTTCTTGATAGATTCCTTCCAAGGGGAAAAGAGAGGAAATAGTGAAAGAATTCATCAAACTTCGTCAAGGGAGTATGAGTATTCAATAATACTCTTTGAAATTCATAAAGTTGTCCAATTATGCTTCGTCTTTGGTGTCTAATCCTAGAGATGAAATGAACCATTTTGTTACTGGTGTATCCGATGATCTTGTGGAAGATTGTTGCGCGACAATACTTCATGAAAACATGGAACTTTCTCGTTTGATGGTGTATGCTCAATATGTTGAGGAGACTAGATTTAAGAAAAAAAATACGGATGCAAAGGGGAAAGGTCCTATGATTGGGGTGATTCTAAGGGAAAATTTGGGATACAAGACAAACCAAGGTTTAAGAAGAGATTCTCCAACCAAGTTCCTCCTAATGTTTCAAGTTCTAACAAGTATAAGGTGTCTAAGCCTAAGCCTCAAGGGGGAAAATTTGGTGGTTTATCAAGTGAGAACCCTAATTGTGCAAAATGTGGGAAGAGGCACTTGGGTAAATTTCTAATGGGTTTTGGCAATTTTTTTGGTTTTGGAACGAATGGAAACATGGTTAAAGATCGTCCCATGTACAAGACTTAAGGAAGGGAAAGTAATCAAGCACAAAAAAGTTGTCTTAGTTCCAATAATCTTAAGAAGAACCACTTCTATGCTCTCAAATCTAGGGGTGATCAACAATTTGCTCCTTGATGTCTTAGTTGAAATATTTTCGGTTTCTACCCCAATGGGTGACTCCGTTGTCGCTAAAAGATTCTATAGGAGTTGTCCCATATTATTGTTCATTAGAGTCAAGTTGTTGATTTATTAGAACTTCATATTTTTGATTTTGATGTCATGTTGGTGATGAACTGGTCACTTGCTTGTTTCAATTGATTGTAGAACAAGGGTAGTGAAATTTCAATTTCCTAATAAACCTGTTTTAGAATGGAAAAGGGGAAACTCAATCCCAAGAGTTCAAATTATTTCATGTCTAAATCTTGTAAGATGATTTCTAAGGGATGTATCTATAATATTGTGAGGGTCAAAGACCTTCGGTTCGAGGCTCCTCCTTTACAGTAGGTCCCATCATGAAGGATTTTCTGGAAGTCTTCCCTGATGACTTGCTTAAAATTTCTCCCAAACGGGAAATAGATTTTGACATAAATTTGATGTCAGATAATCAATTCATATCAATTCCTCCTTACCGGATGACTCCAACCGAGTTGAAAGAATTGAAAGCCCAACTCAAAGATTTTCTAGACAAGGGTTTATACGACCAAACATATATCCATGGGGTGCTCCAGTATTATTTGTGAAAAAAAGGGTTTCTTAGAATTTTTTTGACTACCGATAACTAAAAAAGGTCAATATGAAGAATAAGTATCCTCTCCCTAGAATTAATGTTTTGTTTGACCAACTCCAAGGGGAGATTTACTTTTCGAAGATTGATTTGAGGTCAGGGTATCACAAACTTAGATTTAGTGGAGTTAACATTCCTAAATTCTGAACATGATATGGTCATTGTGAGTTCATAGTCATGTCTTTCGGTCTCTAGAGGATTTCATGGACCTTATGAGTAGGGTGTTCTGGAATTAGCTTGATTTATTTGTAATTGTCTTTATTGATGATATGTTGGTATATTCCAAGAGTACGAATGAACATATGATTTATTTGAGGATAGTATTGTATTTCCTCAAGGAGCACAAACTCTTTTCTTAATATAGTAAGTGCAAATTTTGGCTTAGATCAATGTAATTTTTTGGTCACATTGTATATAGTGTGGGTATTGATGTTGATCTGAAGAAGACGCATGTAGTTAAGAATTGGCCTAGACCTCTAACTCTCACTGATATTTGAAGTTTCGTTGGTTTGTCCATGTATTACAGAAGGTTTGTTGAAGGATTTGTATCTATCACTTCTCCATTGAGTACACTAACCAAAAAGAAAGTTAAGTTTGAATGGATGGAAGCATGTGAGAAAGACTTTTAAAAGTTGAAAGATAAGCTTACCTCTGCTCCGATATTGACTTTACCGGAGGGTACCAAAGGTTTTGTTATGTATTGTGACGCTTCTACAGTAGTCTTGGGTTGTGTACTCATGCAACATGATATGGTTATAAAATATGCCTCTAGGCAACTCAATGTAAACCAGAAAAACTATCCAATCTATCATCTTGAACTAGCGGTCCAGAATGTTCTCATTGAAAATATGGAGACACTATCTATATGGAGTGCATTTAGATGTGTTCACCAATCATAAGAGTCTCCAATATGTGTTCACCCAAAAAGAGTTCAATATTCGACAAAGAAGATGATTAGAGTTTTGGAAAAATTATGATATGAGTGTCCTTTACCACCCTTAGAAAGCCAATGTGGTTGCGTATGCGTTGAGTCAGATGTCTGTGGGTATTGTAGCCCATGTTGCCGATAATAAGAAAGAGTTTGTAAAATATGTGCATAAATTGGTGCGGTTGGGTGTTCAACTTGATGATTCTCAAAAAGAGGGTTTCACGGTTCATCATAAATCAGAATAATCTTTAGTGGTTGAGGTGAAATCTAAGAAACATCTTGATCCTCTATTGATGGAGTTGAAGAAATCAGTTCTTAGTAAATCTAATGAGTCCTTCTCCCAAGGGAGGTATGGGGTACTTATGTATCAAGGTAAGTTGTGCGTACGGGATGTGGTTGACTTTAGAAGTGAAATTTTGGAAGAGGCTCATGGTTCTCGATATTCCTCTCATCCGGGTGCCACCAAAATGTATCCTGATCTACAAGAGGTCTATTGGTGGAAAGGTTTGAAGAGGTATATACAGGAGTTTGTAGTCAAATGTACGAATTATCAACTAGTCAAGGCCAAACATCAGGGACCGGGAAGATTAACTCAAGATATAGTTATCCCCACTTGGAGATGGGGAGATATCCATATGGATTTCTTTGTGGGTTTTCCTCATACACGAAGGAAAAATGATTTAATTTGGATTATTGTTGGTAGATTAACCAAATCAGCCCATTTCATTCTCATCAAAGCTACTTATTCGGGAAAAAATATGCTAAATTGTATCTTAAAGAGATTGAGAGAATGCATGGATATCCTTGTCTATCATTTCGGATAGGGGTACTCAATTTACTTCTCACTTTTGGAAAGCATTTCAAAGTGCGGTCGGTACAAAGGTGAAACTTAGTACCACATTTCATCCACATAAGGATGGTTTGGCTGAAAGAACCATCCAAATCATAGAAGATTGTTGAGGGCATGTGTCATTGACTTCAAGGGTAATTGGGATCACTCTCTACCATTGATTGAATTTGCTTAAATAGATATAACTCAACTATTGCTATGGCACCCTTTGAGGTCATTTATAAGTGGAGATGTAGATCTTCGAATGGGTGGTTTGAGGTAGGTGAGTGTGCTCTAATAGGTCCCAAAGGAATTTATGAGGCTATAAAGAAGGTACGACTCATAAGAGATAGATTAAACATGGCCCAAAGTCGTAAAAAATATTATGTCAACAATAAAAAGAGGAACCTTAAGTTTATGGTAGGTGACTTGGTTTATTTGAAGATATCACCCACGAAAGGGGTGATGAGCTTCAGGAAAAAGGGGAAACTTAGTCCTCGCCATGTGGGGCTATATGAAATTTCGAAATGCATTAGATTTTTGCCTATGAGTTTAAATTACCTATTGAGTTGGCTCCGGTGCATCCAGTGTTCCATGTATCAATGCTCAAAAAGTGCATTTGCGATCCAATGTCTATTTAGAAGTTGATTCTAACCTTTCCTATGAAGAGGTCCCGGTTGATATTTTAGACCGACAAGTGAAAAATTTAAGGAATAAGGAAGTAGCTTTCGTAAAGGTTCTATGGAAGAATCATCTTATGGAAAATTCTACTTGGGAGGCCGAGGCTAATATGATGTCCTGATATCCTCATAGTTTTCCTTCCTATTTTATTCAAGGTTGAGGTTAGTAATCCCTCCTAGTTTTGGTTATAATGGGTCATGAGTGTATGTTATCTTCTACAATTTTCCATTATAAATGCATAATTTTGTGAAGAATTCATGTTGCATAAAGTGTTTTGAATGTTCATGCAGTTATATGTTCTTCGTACTTGATGGCCCTTGATTATACATTTGATACATTTGATTTCATATGATATTCCTTGATTTGAAATTTCTCAAGTATGAAGTGTTAAAAGGAGGTATTGGCTCCTTGTTGAATATGTTGAGCTATATAAGAAGGAGAAGGAAATTCCTCCTTACATAATGTTAAATGATGAAATATGTGCATAATTGATAGTTTATAAAATTTCTGCCTCAAAGTTATGCATTGTTGTGTTTGAGAATGGAGTTAATGTTTCCTCCTTTGTTATTGAATTATTATTATATACCATGTGCTGGTTGGGCTACTAGTCTTGAGTTGTAAATTTCAAAAGATGTTTAAAAGTGTCATTCGAGGAACAATGTTCCCAAGGGGGGATATTGTCACACCTCTAAAATCGAATTACTTAAGCTAGAGCTTTGATAACTTAAAAGGTTAAGATGGTTTTTCTAAACCTAACCTAACGTACTTATATTGGTTAGCAGGTATTAGGGTCTAAGTGTCAAGAAACCACCATGACATCTGAAGACTAGTGAAAATGATCTACTGTGCCTTTAGGTCTTGAAAGTGGTTTGAAGAGTCGTATGAGTGATAAATCTTATAATTATACTTAAAATACATATTAGTGCGTGTTTAAGGTCAAAACGTATGGGTACAACTCCCCAAGGACCACCATTAGGGTCCTTAAGAAGGACCAAAACAATTGCCTAAAAGCTCTCAAAAGCAGCAAACAAACCACGAGAGCATTAATGCCCCATCAATGTACTCACACCCCGTCAATGGAGGTCATGAGTCCATACATAGAATTATGGATCATTGGCTCCATTTCATGTAACATTCTAGAAAATATACTTGTCTAGTAAAGAGACTATTAGATTTTAAGAATATGTATTGGGGTACATAGGCATCCCAATGCCCAATGATGAGTAATATTGGGCATGTTAGAGAATATTGGCTTAAGGGTGTTAGTCAATATCTATGTATTAAGATATACTTTGATTTTCAATTCTCCAATCCAAGCTTGTTTAGGAATTGTACCTGCAATGAAGACCCAAAGCCAATAAAATTTTCATTTCTTAGATCCCACATATTAGGTACGAGGCGTCCAAGTGTCAATCGTAGGTACTATAGCACATGATCATTTAAAATTATCATGTAGATTAAGCAATGCCCAAGGACATAGTGAGGGTCCTTGGACAAGAAATGTGCCGCAACACGTGTGCATGATACCAAGCGACCAAGCCCCAATCGAATTCGGTTAAGGCTTGTTAGGGGGCAGGCGCGTGCATGGTTAAAGTCATTTGGGGCCTAGATTCCTTAAAAAATCCATTCTATAATTAATTTACCTAACTAACTAACTAACCTTTTATTAACTAAAATAAACTAACTAGTGTACCAAAAATCCAAAAATTTAACCGGGTGACACTAGCCGGGTAACTAACTAAACAAACATCCTAGTACCTAACTTAGGATTGTCCAAAGAGATTGGTTGTGGTCCTAGTGAATTAAGAATAATTTAGTAATTACCCTAGGTCACTTAATCAATTAAATTAGCAACATAATTAATTAATTAAAAATTCATTGTCAAGCTGAAACACCTTAGTAAATTTTCAGATTTGGCTTAATCAAATGCTCTCCTATTTTTAGTCAATTTAGGAGGGGAATTTTGGTAATTATCTAATTGATTATTTAATTAAGTTAATTAGCCTAAGTTGAATCAGTTAATATTCAGTTCCTAAGACTTAGACTCACGTTTAACTAGGTAAGAAAGCTCATGACTAAAAAAACAGTAACAAATGTAAGAAAAACAGTGAACAAATCTCCTTAGGTGATTTCAAGGCAGTTCTTCATGATTTTTTGTGCAAAGTACGGGGTGATCTTCGTAGAGTCAATTCTATAGTAAGGTATGGGTTTTATCTCTTGGATTCCTTTCCCCTAGAGGCTTTTTAAACGTTTTTGAATTCAAGAAAATAAAAACTAGGGTTGTTCCCAATGAATTGAATGTTCATCTCCTTAGTTCTCCCTATTTCCGATTATAGTAGTATGTATAATGAAAATCTCGAGCATGTTGTTGGTATTTGGTGCAAACTCATCATTATGTGTAGGTTTCAATGATTTAATAATGTCGAATGAGACCTACAAGTTAGATCCGTATGATTAGAGTATCATTTACATGAGATAAGAATGTTGTAATGCCTAATTATGTTTGAGAAGATTAAATTGTTAAAAGTTTGTTTGCTTAAAATGATGAGATTACTATAGTATATACATGAAGTTAATTGACTTGGCTAATGATATTTTCATGACCAGTGTTTAGTGAAAGTTTGGTTTATGCCAATAAATTGGCTTACAATATTATTTCCAAAACATATAATATAATTGGCCATTGACAAAGCCATACCAATCTTATATGGCCAATGTAAATTATGATGTTCTTGTAAGGCCAAATACATGTTAAAGAATGACTTGAAAAGTTTTAACTTAATGAACTCATAACCCAGAGTATTCCAACGATTGGGAAAAGCTCCGACATACCCTATATAAATGAACTTGTGAACATAGTAGAACATTAAATAAGTCCTTACAACATTCTTAAACAATGGTACAAGACTACCAAATAATGTTGAACAAGATAAGGTGAGTAGTGAAATCAAATAAAAGCTTATGAGTCATGAAATTGACCTAGAATGGGGTGTTAAAGGAAGTGAGATAAGTCTTACTTGCACCTAAACAATTATGGTAAAGATACCCACATAACAGGGTGTTAGAAATCGCGAGACAAGTCTAATTCACACCATTATGATAATGTAAGATTCAAGTTCACATTCACCAAGTAAAGAAAGGGATGGCAAGTCATCCAGTGAGCTAAGTATACCTAATACTAGAAGCAAGCTTCCATAATGTGTGAGTCAACTCTAAAAGTTGTAAAGTATGATAAATTGGGCAAAGCACCGATAGACTAGCAATGCGCTTTTGCAAGCACATGTAAGCCTCATGAGATGAGACTACCACCAAGGTAGATAAGGGTCTCTAAAATTGCCTAGTCTTTGAAGTATGTTGCCAACATAGGTTACTAGCTAGTGGATCAACCTAAGAAAGCTAGGAAGTATTCAATTCCACTTTGGCCGGTGAACCACATATTTTCAGTGTGGAGAAAACACTAGATTTCATGTTAGCTCACATGATCTATGTCGGTTAAATGCTAGATTTGGTTTAAGTTTAGCCAGTGAACCACCTCTTTTCAATGTGGGGAAGACACTTGATTTCATGTTAGCTCACATGATCTATGTCAGTTTAATGCTAAAGATTTCTTAAAGAAAGTAAGAAAGAAGGAAGTAAAGAAAAGTATGTTCAAAGTGAACATGAGATCAAAGAAAAACATATGTAAGTTCAAAGTGAACTAAGTAAGCAAAAATGTAAGTAAATCAAATCACTCGTGTTTGATAAAAATGAAGTTTTAATGGTTATTGACTTATGACAATAAGGGAGCAAAACATAATAGCTAACCAATGCCCCATAATCTTTATATCCTGCAAATGATCAAATAATGAGCATAGCCAATAATCTTTATATTATGCAAATGATCGAAAAATGGACAAAGCTAATAATATTTATATTATGCAATGATCAAATAATGGGCATAGCCAATAATCTTTATATTATGCAAACAACCAATTAATGGGCATATATAATAAAGATGGACTTATAATGACTCATTCCAATTTAACAAGAATGGAAAGAATAACATGTTAGTATGGTTGACAAATCATTTCCTTAGTCTTTTGGATTACTTACATGGTACATTGTAGGAATGGGACTACAATGAATCATTGCACTCGTAAGTAAAACATAGGATCAAAGGAGATAATTAAACTACAAAACAAAAAGAAGAAAAGATTAAGAAATTATCTAAGTGTGGGAAAAGGATCTCTCGGCTTAAGGGGGGAGCAAAAATATAAATTTTTGCTCGAGTTGGTTAAAAATTATGTTCATGATTCCAAGGTCTTATGGTCATATAGAAAATGAGTTGTGTTCTTTAAATTCATAAAAATATTTCATATTCATAGCATGATTTATATATAACGAATTAAAAAAGTTAAGTGACTTCACTTTTCAAAAATGAAATGTTGCTATAGGAAGATCTTTCCTTGATCATGCATAGTCCTTATGTGTTTATGTGCATATACCCATATGTAGTACAAGTGTGTACTAACCCATATACTATTACTATTTTAATAGGCGCAGAACCATTGAGATGATTGAAGATTCGCTTGAAGCTGTTTGGATTAGTACCTCTAGACGTTGGTAGGTCCTCTTGAGTTTGACATCTTATATTAAGGCCGGTTTGGCAACTATTATTATTATTATGAATTCTTCTTTTCAATTGTTCAATTATATATGGATGGTTTTTTTAGATTGAGCTATTAGTATATCACTCTTATATAGAAATTATATCATGTTTAAGCACACTTAAGTAAGTTAAAATGTTTTAAATTTTCCGCTAAATTTAATTGTATGATTGTGATGAAAACTAAGAAGAGTCTTGTCTGCGATCTTTTAGAGGTTAACGACGCTGGTCTTATCTAGGGTCTAGAACCTAGTTGTGAAATTTGAGCACTCTCTAAATAAAATGAGGGAGTGCAAGAACATTCCGTTCATGAATTGAGGGATCGTCAATCATGGGAGTCGATTGGGTCTGCACACTGGATCAAGACACGGCCAAGCCAAGAGTGGTTTGGTAAATTCCACCCTTGGACATTTAAATGAAGGGGAAATTTTAATTAGTTTTTTTAAGGTATACTAAAGGATTTTAACGTATAAATAAGTCTGTCAACCTCATAATCCAAAAAATCCCAAAGGCTTTCACTTCTCTCTAAATTCTGTCTCTAACTAAGGACTCCATTGAAGAACAAAGTCAAAGCTTCAATTAGGGCTCAAGAACAAGTATTTTCTTCAAAAAAAACATTAAGGATTGACAAGGTATGTGTCACATCAGGGAATACCTCTTAGAAGTAACCGAAATTGTCGTCATCTTTGAGAACTAAGATCAGCCTCTTAGCTTACATCATTACATTCATCGGTCAAAATTAGCAGAAATTTAAAACTTTTTATTACTACTACATGGAGGTTTATATATAACTCTACATAAAAATAGCATAGTAATATCGAATATACATAGACCCTTTGAATATGAAGATTACTTAGTCTTCTACTTTTATTGCACATAGATATACGAAATATAACATAGCCTCAAATAGTTCTCTTATATAAAAACCATCTAATAAGAGTATAACAACTTGGGCCTAGCCCACACATCAATACAATAAGACCATATATAGGTCATACAATGTTTAATATCCAAATGAAAAGGAGTATTAAAAACTAAAGCAAAATCATAGGCTTGATAGTGTCTTTCCCTAGGAAAGTAAGGACTTACCCAACTTGGATAAAAAAGAATTCCAAGCCTTCTTCAAAGCCGTCTCCAAAAGCCCTTCAACAAACTAAACCTAAAATGTTGTGGAAAAGGAATAAATGGGTTAGTACACAACTTGTACTAAGTATGAAACATATGCACACACATCATGAAATCATGCTAAAAAGGGACATTTCATTTGACTACACAATTTAATTTGAAAACCTTTATACACATTCAACAAGACTATACCATTCAATAAGACATATTAATTAAGTTATCGACATGTACATCACAAGACAAACAATACAATGCATAGTCAAGTCAATGAACATATCAACATACTTACATGTATAATCAAAACTACTCTATCATCAAGTTATAATAATAACAATACATTTCATCATTACCAAAGCAAGACCATTACTCATGACCCTCTTTAAGTCCACTTGTGAAATAACTAAGCAAATCCGCATAACCTTACTTAATCAAGCAAACCAATAAAGAACCATAACCAATGTCAAATCTCACATAACATAAGAGTACATAATATCATATTTTAGTATTATAGACCAGATACATGTTCATAAGAGTTATTATCATCAAATAGTGTTATTAACTTGAAAGATCATCACATACATATCATTTATATTCATAAGCATATACATACATAAGAACAACCTTGTAATGCTTCCTCCAAGGAAAAATAGTGCAAGGCATAGGTAGAGTCCCATACCCCTACCTAGGCTAAGTCAAACCTCTTATGTAACCTTAGTTGGTTTTTACTTCATTGCTTCAATTTAATTTTATGAACACTTGTCTTAACCGACATAGACCACAATGTATAAGTGTGGAATCCGGAGTTGTAAAACCTTACACCGATGGAAGGTGGTCTACCGGCCAAATTAAGACCAATCATAAATGTAGCTTTCTAGGTGGATCCACTATCTAGTCTTTCTATGGAGCAACATAGTTCAAGAACTAAGAGATAGGTACAACCTCTCTGCATACCACTTGGCAATTGGAGCCTCCTCTCATGGGAATCCATAAGATGAGTATCCCTCATAGGGGAGTCAATACCTCATGTGGAACAATAGGATATATCTTCCTCTATGGAAAGTCAATACCTCCCATTGTCAAGTTCATTCCGTGCTAAGTTAAGTCACTTTTTGAAATATCTTTAATACCTTTATTAATCATCAAAGATTAATGTAGGTCACAGGGTCTATCCCTTGTATAATCATCATTATCATAGATCAATAAGAATTGCATGAGTATAATCATTTTATTACAATTCATACATGTTAGGTTATCACATTTACATAGTCATATCATATTAAGGCACATTTGCAAATCATCACTATCTTTATAACATTTACATCTTTGCCAACACCTCACAAACCATGTAAGTACAATTCAATTCAACATGACACCAACCCTATAAATCCTAATACAAGTCATACTTCAATACACCATCATCACCTAACCAGAAGTAACCATAATTGAAGTAAAGATTTGAGATCATAAGACTTACCAAGTCTTCTTGATAATCCATCATCAAGGTCTTACCATAAATCCTTAACTTAACGCAACAAAGGTATAATATCATCAAATATACATAACCAACATGATAATAAATCCAATTGAATCACTACATCATAATTCATTACTAGTTCATAGCTTAAGACAATCAACTTAGGTCAAATCCACAATATACTTCATAATCTAGATCAATTACTCAAGAATTAGAAATAAAGGACTCAAATAATCTTAATCTACTCATAATTGAGAAAATATCATAATCTAGTGGAAATTTAACCAATAACGAATTAAATTGAACTAAAATTACACAATTTATATCAAGATCACAACTTAGGGTTAAAGAGAATAGGTCATCTTCTAAAAACAAGAAAAATTCATCAAGGTATAACATAATTGAGTTAAAATACATGTTAATTTATTCATAATATCCATGATTTCACAACATCAATTTTGTATTGGATGAAAACCCACTTGAAAACCCAACTTTTGAAATCAATTTGATGGAATCCTTTAACGAAAGAGGTCACAAAGGTGAAAGGAATCTCATACCTTACTAATTGATGAAGATTGATGGAGAAATTCAACCCTTTACAGCCCTTGAAAAAACCTCTAGCTTGGTCTTCAATGGGGTTTCTTTGGGATAGAGAAAGAAGAGAGAAGTAAGAGAGTTTTGGGTTTGGAAATTATGAGAGCTTAGGTTAGTCTAATTAGCTTAGGGGCTTTATATATGTGGTTAACTAACTTAATTAGACCTCCCGTAAAATCTAATTAACCTCGTAACTAATCCAACTATTTAAATTAAATAATTCAATAAGTTCAGCAAAACATCCCCTCCATAGACGAGACCCCGATTGACGGTCCGTCTGTGTTGGTCCATCATTTTGATTATAGACTATGCAAAAGGAAACATCCAATATTTAGTATAAGTGACCATTGACGATTTCAATCGACACTCCGTCGATCGACACACGCCCCGTCGATGGCACCCGTCTGTGCACACTACCTTGGGCAGTCCTTTGACCCTCAAATTCAAGGGTCTTCCTCAACGGCCCTTGATTGATCCTTAGGGAGTCGTTCTCAGATGTTTTGACTACGAACTATCTCTAATACATGTTACACACCCTTAACCAATTTTCATCATTTTTCGACTCCTAAAAGCTAGTCAAATAGGCTAAGGGAAGCTAGCAACTAGTTTCTGGACGTCATGGACGTTCTTTGACATTTTTGTTTCTAGACCTCCTACATGACTTATATTCATTATAATAGAACTTAAAATAGTGTCTAAGACTTTTGAAACTATTTTAGTCTCTTTAACATGTCTTAAATTTTAGAAATTTTACATTATCCCCCCTTCCCCCCTTAGGAATATTCGTCCCGAATGACACTAAAATCTTTCAAAAGGAAGGAATACACTTAAGACTAGCAGCCCAACCAATCAACAATACATGACAACATGAGTTACAACTTTAGTCATTAAATTTACACAAGGCAATTCAGAAACATCAATTACCACACATAAGGCTCAAATCATAATATGAGGAACTTCCTTCTCACAACAAATACATGAGCTCAACGTATCATATATGAGGTAATTATGCCAAATCTTAACTTACAATATGCTCAATATCATTTCATAGAGGCTTACCATATTAAAATGCACAACATGACTCAAAACAAGAAGGATTGGAAATTTTCAAGTCAATATGCACAATTTCACTGTAACTTCACTATAATGACTTCAAAAAAGCAAATTTTTGCAAAACTTCCGTAAAAATCAAGAAACTCCAATTTTAGTCATTATTTTCATTACTAATAGGAATAAATAACCTTAGTTATCAAATAGATGAGGGTAACGGGACTTCATGTCAGCCTCGGCCTTCGATGTCGCACCCTCAACTAGGTGATTTTTTCATAAATCCTTTACGGAAACCACCTCCTTGTTCCTTAACTCATTTACTTGCCTATTAAGGATTTGAACCGGAACCTCCTCATAGGAGAGGTTATCCTTACACCAAGACCCTCAATAAGAAGAATGAACTCGGGATCACCTACAAACTCTAAAGCATAGAAACATGGAAAACCAGATGAATCGAAGCCAATTCACTAGGAAACCTCAACTCATATGCAACCTTACCAATATTTGCAAGATTTCATAGGGACCCACATAACGAGGACTTAACTTCCCTTTCTTTACAAATCTGACCACCCATTTCATAGGTGAAATTTTCAAATACACTTTATCACCTTCTTCAAACTCTAAATCTCTTCTCCTATGATCGGCATAATAATTTTTCCTACTATAGGGTTTTTGAAACCGGTTCCTTATAATATGAACCTTATACAAAGTCTTTTAAATCAAATCGGGACCTAAAAGTAAATCATACAAGGCTTCATAAGGAGCCATATATAGATGAATGGTAGCTATTGTTGTAAGCGA